>OMLM01004686.1:2645-13673 GCA_900302695.1 Helostoma temminkii
TACGTGCGTTTTTATTCCAGGTTTCTGATGCAATATTTTAACGTTGCAAAATTCAAATTTACTGACTCTACTGTTTATAATTTATTATTTGAGAAGTGAACAACATCTGTTTGTGATAATTATAAATCACAAACAGAAACTGCTCATTTACCACCAATATATCTGCATATGGGTGAATTGTACATTACCATGGTAATGAGCTGTGTGTGCACAATGTCTTCCACCAGAGCTGCTGTCTCGTGCAAAGGCCTGCGAGCGTCTCCCAGAGCAAACCTGCAAAACACACACACACACACACACACACACACACACACAAAGAGGCAAAATTGAGGCTTGTTAACAGCTTTAACCTTTAACACTAGAGTCTGTGTGTAACATCTACTCCTCTGTACGGTCACATATATTTCTCATTATTTTCTAGTGATTATTTCACTGTTTGTTTCAACTTCCCAATTGTTTTCTTTCATTTATTTATGAATTTATCGAACTGCTGCAAAAAACGCGTGACTCCGCATTATCTCAACTCCACACACTCACACTTTCACTTACTAACAATTAAAAGCCTTGAAATTGTCAGTATACTGTGGATAATGTGTGATTATCAAAATTAAAAGTAGGGAGAGTTTGACCATGGGTTAAATAATTTGATTTTTTCCCTACTACAACTATCTAAAGCAGCAATTATTTTTTTTATGGATTCACCTGATATTTTATTGATTTGGTTGATTGATCAGCAAAGTGAACATTCACATTTTTTTCATTATAATCTAATAATCTTAATTATTAACAATGAATTGGTATATTTAAAAACTGTTCATATTAATTAAAACATTTAGTATCTAAACAGTACATTTTCTGTCTAAATTGATTCAATAACTAATCAATGAACTGGTGAGTTTAATTTTGTTGTATTTTATAAATTCTTTATGTTTTGTGTGAAAAAAATAAAAATCATCTGTGAACTAGTAACTAAAGATGTAATAAAGACACAAAAAGTTACTATATACTGTACACTAGCACTAAAATTAAACAAATAAAGATAAAAATACTACAGATGAATTAAAGAATAAAAAACTATTGAATGTTTGATTTGGTTTACATTTAGACAGAGACATCTTCTGATTTAAAAACTGGATTTTATTCAGTCGAACGTCTTGTATAGGTTCTTTTGTTTAGACTTCATTTGTCTCTTCGGTTAAATTACCGACATGTGCTCGTACAAATGTGTCAGCAAATTAATAATAAAATAATCTCAAGTATTAAAATAAGGACAACAACAACGCGTCACCGTCCAGATAAATACAGCACATCTATCTATGTCTTTCTTTCTTTCTCTGCCCGACTCTGCCTCTCACACTAAGACCAGTATGGTCAAACCTCAATTTGCATCCAGAGAAGCCACTTCCATGATGGCAGACTAACCTAAACCCACATCCTGACGCCCTTTCCTTTTCTCATTCCTTCTCTGTCCCTCCTATGCCCATCTGTTCTCTGTCTGTCTTACAACCACCTGACAGTCCCACGGTCATCGCTCCGCCTGCAACTGTCAATCACACAGGTGAGAGCGGCTTTGGTTTGGGGTTGTGGGCAGGGTGGCCTCGGGTTTGGAGGTTGGCTTTAGGTCCATCCTTGGTTTTAGGTTTTGGGGTTTAGTTGGGTTTCAGTCTCTCTGACCACCAACAGCACGTCTCTGCAGCCCACATATAACATTAGGTGAGTACCCCAAAACACACACTGATTGGAGGCCACCGCATTTGCTATCTAGTGTGCGTTAGAAAAGCTATTCCATGTAGTTTCACAGATAAAAATTGTAGCAAGAATCGTTTATCTGCTTTTTCACTGTCTGCTTCTGGTCTCTGAAAATTCAGTTGTAATCCATTTTCTTCCTCAGAAAACAGCTAAATGATTTAAAGAAATGTGTTTTCTTCTTTTATTAAGATACAAAAGATGTGTGGTTTGTGTGTTTCTCTGCATTGTTAAAGCTGTTTGGTTGTTTCTTCTCTAATATTTAATAGGATTTAACTAAATATTTAGCTAACGTTTAGCTGTTTTAGTTTCATTTTGTCACACGTACACTGCGGTTGCCTAAAACCCCAGGGGGGTTGTTTTTCCTGTTTGCTTTGTCCAAGCTACAGTCCAAACCTTCAAGATTTTCAGTTTACAGACAAATGAAATCTGCAAATAAATGCTGACTGACTTTCAGAAGAAATGCTGCAATTTTTTCAAAGTAGTTCCAGAAGTTGTTTTTTTTTTTTTTTAATACTGTGTTTTCTTAGTAACTCAACATGTCTTAACAACACCTCAATTAGATCGTTTATTCTCATGGTTTATGTGAATCCGATGTAGATTTGTGTTAGTTTCTTACTTAAGCTTATAATTTAAAACAATATTTTATGTGTTTCCTGGAGCCAGTTTGGTCTTTGCTAAATGTACTTTGCCGAAACACCTTGAAATGTTTTAAGAGCAGATTTAACAAATTGTGGCTCTGTCACTTGTTAAACAGGTTTCTATGGCTTCAAACAGTCTGTTCAGCAGCACCAGCCCGATGCTATACTGGGGTGAGTCTCTTTCTGTGTGTCTCTCTCACATCATGCTCTGTAACTCTGGGATGAAGCTGGTTCTGGACGCTGGGCGGTCCTTAGAACTGGAGGCAGCCATGTGACTGCTCATAACCACACCACCTGATGGCACAAACAAAAATGATGCATTAAATATTAAAAACTCTAAAACACAAGAGGAAGGATTGTAGCTTATCAACAGTTTGCAGTTTTAATAAATAAACATTTGCTGCTTAGAGCCTCACAACAGCAACAAACTCATTATCATTTAAAACTCGAGACTATTAATTATTTTCAACACTAGCACTGAAATGACTGAAATGTGTTTATTAACATTAAACATGACAATGAGGATTATGAGTGTGTAGTAATCATTTTCAGTCATTTATCAAGTACAAATAAGTATTTGCTGATTAACCCTAGCAAACACTGTGTGAAACAATCCACCAATCACAAAAGAATATATACAAGACTATATAAACCTTTTTACATGCCCCAAACACACCTCAAATAACAACTAAATACATTACTACATATCAATCTCGACACAACACTGTATACAAAACTCAAATGGAAGCAGAGACTCCACAGATTCTGAAGATATATGTCAAGACAAGCTACACAAAAGTATCAGGGAGATAGAAGCCAAAGAATAACAACAACATAAATCTCTTCGCTAAACAATAGTTGTAAAATTTCTATTAATTTTTGCTGTACACCAAAATTATTCAAATACACCTTGTGGTTGCACAGATATACTCATTTAATTATGGGTGTGTGATATTCAAACAGAGGCCTAGAAATAAGCGTAGGGATCAAAAGTTTAAAGACTCTTAAATGGGATGATTTGCTTTGAGTAGTTTCATATCGTTGTAAAGTGAAAACCTTTGATGTTCAGATTTCAGGTGACAGGTGACAGGTGAAGACATCTTTGGGTTTGGGTTCTAGTAAATCTGATAAACAGATCGTTTACTGTCACAATATACTTCTGAAATGTGCCCTACACCCCAGAGGAAACACTGCACACAACTCAAACATTTGTCAGTAGTAAAAACCAAGGTGACGTCTACACTGAGCGTTTCCCTCGATTCCCAAATAAAGAACTAAATCATTAAGTGACATCTTTATTAGTTCATTTGTATCTGTATAAACAAGAAACATACTTCTTTAGTGGCTACAAGCTACAGTATCTTTCCTCAACATATAGTGTGGAGATTATAGCATTTAAGTACTGGTGGAGTGTAACCTGCTGCATCATAGTGCTGGACAGATTTCTGCTCTTAAATAGCTTCAGAGCTGCATCCCGTTTGATTTAAATACAACTTTCTTTGTTTAGATGTGAAACCCAAACAAAAACAAATACCCAAAACACACACAAATAACATGGCCATTCTCTGCAAACACAATTACTATTCAAACCGTACTGATTGTACCAGCACTCTGATGTGGTTTTAGCTATTGTAAGCAACACCAAACTATTCAAGTCAGAAGAATAGCAGCTGAGCCAGGAGGCTAAAATAACAAGATAGCAGAACATATTTGATGCAAATGAACACACCGTCCAAACATACACACATGCAAATAGTCAAGCAAACACATATATTATTTATTAGAAGTGGAGGGACAGGTGATGTGACCGCAGTAACTTCCCCTCCGGCAGTAAAATCAACATAATAACACAGCGCAGTTCCCTCCTATTCAAACACTGCGGTGACTAAAACACAAAACAGAAGACGGACACGGAGAGACGAAGTGCAAGAGCCAAACAGACAGAAGAATAGTTCTAAAATGTCAACGTTTTCACCTTTAGCTTCAGAAAACACGGCTCCACCACCGACTGTTGATACCTTTTCGTTGTGTAGCTGTTTGGCGCTGGTTGATGACGTGTTTGTGGAATTTGTAGTTTTTAATCCATTCTGGAGTTGACTTGCCCTCGCTCGTTTTTACAGTAGTTTACGATTTATTTTAGTGAAATGTTTTGTTAATGTTTTACTTTAACCTTGACCTTGGGGATACGATTGTTCATATGAAGCTAACATACATATAATGTCCAGTGTGGCGCTAATTAGTTACATTTTAGCTAGCATTTAGCTTAAGCTTGATAGGAATGAATGAGAGCCAAGTGGTAAATTGGGAGATAATTAAAACTAATATAATTAAAACTGCTCTTACTCCATCATGGTTTCAGAGCCCTTTGTTAGCTTTACTTTTCCAAATGCAGGAAAAGTTTTAGATAGGACAATATTTTATATTTTCGCCTTTAAATACCTTTAAGCTTGTAGATTTCTTTAAAGTGAAAAAGTTTGACCCCATCAACAGGCCCCCAACTTTCTATTCAATTCTGTGCTGGACTAATGCTTAATGTGTTAGCCTGTGCTTGATGAACAAAACTTTAACTATAAATGTACTCAGTTTAAAATAGCATAAAGTAAAATAATAATGTTACACATCTTAAGCGAGTGTTTAAGACAAGTTTCCTCCACAAGACAGTACAAAAAAACCCACCTTTGTTGCCACTGTATCTGGATCATCAAACTAATTTAAATATTAGTCAAGATAGCCGAGTAAACACAAATGCTGTTTTTTTTTTATTATTAAGGGAAAAACAAAATCCAAAACTACAAAAAAAAGTGTTTGCCCCCTGTTAAAACTGCGGTTTATCACACCTGAGTTCAAACTCTGAATGGCTGAAGAAAAACAAATTGAAGACTTTGGAGTGGCCTAGTCAAAGTCCTGACTTGAATCCTATTGAGATGCTGTGGCATGACCTTAAAAAGGTGGTGCATGCTCGAAAACCCTCCAATGTGGCTGAATTACAATAATGCTTCAAAGATGAGTGGACCAAAATTCCTCCACAAAAAACCTTCTTTTAAAAACTGCATTTGTGTTTATTCTTTGTGTGTTATCTTTGGTTAATATTTAAATTTATTTGATGATCTGAAGAAATCAGGAAGGAGGCTTATATATACCACTGTATGTACATAATTTACTGTGCAAATTTCACATCTGATCTGTCACAGATTCACTCTGCAGCACAGCAGTAACTCAGAAACATAAATAAGCATATTTGAAGGCTCCAGAATATATGAGGTTGAGTATTATAGTATATCGTGGACCAGAAGATGTGAATGCTTTCTTTCGCTTCTCCTGCACTTGTGTTATTTAGACTAGGACTAAAAGAGAAATCATTCCACGTGTCTTCCTTTTAGAGTCTGTGATGAAGAGGAGACAGCCAACATCATCACCCAGTGACCACCAGCGCGATGACCAGGAGGTTCGGTCCCCCTCCCAGCACAGCACAGCACCTCCTAGAGGCCTGGTACAGACTGATAGCCCAAACTTCCTCTGCAGCAGCCTGCCACAGCACTGGAGGTGTAACAAGACACTGCCGAGAGCGTTCACTGTGAGTATCTGTCTATTTTTCTGTCTAATTATCTATCTATTGGGTTTGATCCCAATGTTTCTTCCTCCTTTAAGGTGGTTGCCCTGGGCAGTGATGTACCAGACGGTGTGGTTGTCACAGTGATGGCTGGCAATGACGACAACTGCAGCGCCGAGCTGCGCAACGCCACAGCAACCATGAAGCAAGGCTGCGCCCAGTTCAATGACCTCCGCTTCATAGGTCGCAGTGGGAGAGGTAGAGAGACAAACACAGCACGGATGTAATGATTATTATACACAAACATCATCAGTGTTTCATTAGCTTTTTCTAAAGGATTTATAATTAATTGGAATCTTTTATTAATTAATTTATTGTGCATCCCATTGTATGAGGTTTTTTGTTGGCCTGAGTGACGCTGATTTTTTTTCAGGTAAGAGTTTCACCCTCTCCATCAATGTGCTGACCTCGCCCCCTCAGATCGCCACCGTGCACAAAGCCATCAAGGTTACTGTGGACGGACCACGGCTGCCAAGACGTCAGTACACACCAGGAAAAAAATGAAGTGAAGCAGCTTTATGCCGAGCTTTCGGTCTAACCCACCGTCTTCTTTTCTGTTTCTCAGGGCAGAGACAGAAGGAGGTGAAGTTAGGAGTGTTCAGGCCTCCTAGCAGCAGCAGCAGCAGCAGCACCGCAACAACAGGTACTGAGGAAAAAAGAGTAAGGTGAAAATATAAATTCAAAACCCATCCTCAGTACTGGACATGTTTTTTTTGTTTTTTTTGTCAGTAAGTAACATATGTCCCCACAAGAAGCTTCTTTTAATCTCCATATTTAATGTATAAAATCCAGACTGAGGTAGTTATATTTACTCTGTTAAACTCTCTAATGTAGTTGTATTAGAAAGTGTAATCTAGTTATGTTACTAGTACCGTTATTCTGGTATATTCTGGTATATCACTAATGAAGCTTCTTTTCTTCCTTATTTTTATTTGTTAAATCTTGTTTTGCAAAGAAATTACTATACAGTTGTATGGAGGACCTCAGGTGCCATGGGAAACATTGTAAAGGAATTAAATTAACTGATATCTAACTGGACAATGAAAAGAGAAGTTAGTGAATAAAAAAATCAATTAATGTAAAAAGCTGCTAAAGGGAATAAAAATGTTAGTAAATCCAACAAAATCATCAAAAATATAATAATGAAAATAATTTAAATTTTAAAACTGCATTAGACAAAATAGAAAATCCATGTTGCAGGACATTTAAGATTTAAAACACTTTATTAATCCAAGAGGGAAATTGTTTAGGCAACAGTTTGATGTGAAGAATGCAGACTTGTGATCCACTTACTAGAATATTGAGTTTTACAAAAAATGTTGACTCGTTTCTCTCTGCAGATTCCCGATCCTTGTCGTCAGCTCTGTGGACTAATGAGCCACCATTTCTGGGTCAGGTGACCTCTCTCAGCTCGTCCTTTACTCCAAGTCCCAGAATGCACCATCTACCTGCCCTCCCCTACTCCACCCAGCCTCCTCCTTACAGCTCTTACCTGTCCCCTCCACCTCCTCCACTGAGCCACAATGGTCCATTCCAGCCTGGCAGCTACTACTATGGACCAAACCAACCGCTCCAAGTCATGGGGGAGGATCGTAATGCAGTCACAGCCTTGAATTATATTGAAGGAGCATGTCTTTCTATTAGAAGTGAGGAACCTGTGTGGAGACCCTATTGATAATTAGATGTTTTGTGGGTTTTTTTGTGCACAGTATCTGCCAAATTAAAAACTGAATTCTTACATAACTCACATATTAATCAATCATCTATAACCTTCTAGCACAATCCCTACAGTAAAGTCAGCTTCTTTAGAGGCATATATATACTGAAACCATATGTTCTTTTCTCTGTATCATTCCCAGCTATATTGAACACAAGTAGAAGAATAGTTTTTACATAATGATGTTTTTATTGGATTCAGTCTATTTATCATCCTAAATATACAGTCCATATATCATCAGCCTGTTGTTCTTTGTTTAGTCTCTTTAACGACTCTTGTTTTATGTTTTTTCCTTTGGCTTCACTGGCCCATTGGTGCAAAACACGACGTTTCTGAAATGATGCAGGTTTTCTGACTTTTCTTTCCCGTGTTGTTCCGTCCTTTTCCACACTCTGAAATGTCAGTGCATTTTCTAAAATGTTATGTTTTGCACTTATGGGCCACCATACAGGACCTATTTATTACGAATAAAAATCTTTATTGTCGGTGTGTGTTTCTTCCATATGTAGTAAGGATTCCATTACTGACCCACATATACCTCCACATAGTTCCCATCCCATACACACACATTTTAACATTTGACTGTTCGTGTTACATATTGCACTGTTTATTAGAGCAGTTGTCGCATTATTCAGCATTAACAACCAGAATATATAAAATACTGTATAACAGTGAAACCATCAGCCCTGAATCAACATCCACCATTTCCACTGGCTTCTAAAAAACACTTTTTATAATAAATAAAGAAGATAAATGTCTAAAAGTTGCCTTCATAATAGAACATAAAGGAAATAAACACAGTTTAAATAATATTTAGGGTCCTCTGCAGTTTATGATCACTAAAATACATAAAGCACATACATGGAGAAGGGAAATAAAGATATGTAGAGAAATATGAACTTATATGTAACTTAAGAGTTCATGTGGTGAGACTGTTTACCAGCTTTACTGTAGAGCTTTCTGCTAAGATGAAGCTGAAGCTGGACACTCGGCTGGTGAAGTGGGTCCGACCTCAGGTGAAGGTCTCCTGTTGCAACAGGGAAACAGGTGGTTGTGTTACTGTCCAGTAACAAACAGAAGTTTAAGTTAGACCATTTTACAAAATTTCCCCTTGGTGGTGAACTCAAGGACGCTCTGACAGTTTAATTTGTTCAAATGTAGTAATATATGTATATGTAGTATGTATGTCTGTATGTTACATTATGCATTCTGTCTCCTGTTTTTGAATAGTGAAGGAAGAAATCTTACACTGCTGTAAAAAAGTATTTGGCCCTTATTGATTTTCTTTTTTTTGCATATTTGTCATACTTTAATGATTCAGATCACCAAACAAAATTTAATATTACACAAAGATAACCCGAGTAAATACAAAAGGCTTTGTAACCCTTGAACTGATACGACAATTACTTTGTTTCTCATCTGTTCTTGAATTTCTTTGGACCATGACATGATGTGTGGGTTTTTAAGATCTTTTAGCTGCTTCACTTTGTCAGACAGCTTCTATTTACATGATTTCTTTATTCAACAGGCCTGAGTGTGGCAAGTGAAATTGAAATTAACTTTCCAGAAGATGTGGTTAATCACAATTGATTCATCATTTAGCAGTGGGGATGGGGGCAATTACTTTTTTACATAGGATCAGGCATGTTTGGAGCGTTTTTCCCTTAATTAATAGAATCATCATTAAAAAACAGCATTTTTTTATTTACTGTTTATCTTTGTGTCATATTAAAATTAGTTTGATTACCTGAATCATTGAAGTATGAGAAATATAAAAATAAAATTTTTTTAAAAAAAGAACAAATACTTTTTCAGATATTTAAAGTGAAGACTGTCCACCTGTACGGCGTTGAGTTCAGCCACTCTCCTGCTCCACTCCTCTTCTGTCAGTTCTTCTTCTTCTTCTGCTCCTTCTTTGACGTCTGCCTCCACCTGACGCTCTCCTGCAACACGAAAATCCGCTATTGACAACCTCACCTAAACCCTGTAAGCTTTAGAAACAACCGAATCAATCCTGATCGTACATGCTCATTTATGTTCTCACCATTGCAGGTCAGAGCAGTGCACACCCAGCTGCCACAGGCACACACACATTTATTACAGTCCATCTGAGTTTCAGCTCCATCCTCGAACACTTCATCCTCCAGAGCGCACTCTACAGCGAGCAAGACGGACATGAGAATAACTACATATGCTGAAAATATGAAAATATTATCTGACCAAAGTGTAGCTCTAAAAATTATAATTGTCCAATTTAAACACAGTTTGTCTAAATACAACACAGCTGTTAGGGTTACTCTTAAAACTGTGTGTGTGTGTGTGTGCGCGCTTACGTCTTTCAGGTGGATGGTAGGTGGGCGTCAGACAGTTAATAAATTCTGTCAGACTCAGCTTCCAGTCAGCGTTTTCGTCTGACAGCTCAATCAAAGCATCAACACACAGAGACCTGAAAAGAGACACACACTGATTTCTAAAGTCAGTCATATTGAAATGTATTATTTCAGATTTTGCTCGCAGTTGTTGATAACTGACTACATGTTTTATTGAAGCAGAAAAGTTACACTAAATCCACTAGCCTCATTTATGTTGTACAAAGAAATGAAAACTTCCAGCAAGCAAACTGTTTGTTTTTACTCTTCATGTACATTAACACTGTCTGTAGCTTCTGACTGTTGCTGAGCTCACAATTTCAGTCTCGCTTTCTTTAATATAAGATGGGAAAAATACTCATGATAATCATTCTCAAGTGGATGATTGTTCTGTATTTAATGAAATTCTCTCAAGGCTCAAGACCGCCAAGGATGGAACATACAGTCGTGGTCAAAGGTTTGGGCACTGAAGCCGACAAGTTTTGATGAACTTGATGAGGTAAAAATCGAATCCCCATCAGTTGGGATTTGGTCCAGAGGCTGATATCCAGCATGTTAGAGCAAACTGCATCAGCAAGAAGAAGAAGGGTCAACAATGTAAATATTTACTCTTTACATACATTTAATTTATTTGCCTTTAAATGTTTTTACAAGTATGAAAAACATATAATTGTTCTTCCATACACCACAGAAACAAGTAACATTCATGTTACTGCCAAAACTTTTGTCCATAACTCTACATGGCACAGGTGCCCTGACCTTTGACCTTTGACCACCACACTCTAATCTGTCCATCCTTGAGTCCAAGTGGACGTTTGTGCCAAATTTGAAGAAATTCCCTCAAGGCATTCCTGAGATATTGCGTTCATGAGACTGGGACAGACGGACGGACAACCGGAAAACATAATGCCTCCGGCCACAGTTGTCGCTGGCGGAGGCTAAAAT
>OMLM01004688.1:2057-23550 GCA_900302695.1 Helostoma temminkii
TGCAACCTTCCTAAAATAAATGTATTCTTTTCTCTCCACTGTATAATACTGGGAGGCTGGTTCTTTAACCAGATCTCATATCATACTAAGAATAGAAGTGTTGGGTTCAAAGTCAAATGGACAACCAAACAATATCTTTTTTCTTTTTTTTTTGCAAATGTAGGCTGCACTTAAATAACAACTCTTCCAACATAAGATAGGTGAATTATTATTTTATGATGAGGAGTATGACAACAACAAACAGTTTTAAGCCACTTTCATTTCCTTTCCTGCCCACAACTAACCATGAAACTCTTGTTAAAGGTCAAAAGTACGTCCCTCCCTCACTCCCTCCCATCCTTTCACCACCCATCTCTGTACCCTCCTGCACCTTATATCATTATCACTCCCCCAAGCCCCAACTCCTCCATCCCTACCTGTCACCCTCCCTCTTAACCCCTGCCGCTATCTCACCTCTCCCTCTAGTAGCTGACACGTCTCACCTCTTCTGCTCCCCTCTCCATCCTTTACTCTGCCTGGCTCTCCCTCATCCCTTTATCCCCCGCCACCTTTCCACTCTTTCTCTCTGTACATCTGTCCCCTCATTCTCTCAGTTATGCTCCTGTACTTATCACTGTCCCTGTGGCTCTCTCTGAACCCCTCCCTCTTCGTCCCTCTCTACTTTCTGACACTCTATGTGTCGCTGGTAAACTTCCTTCTGTGTTCCATCTGCCCCTTTCCCACCTCTCCCACTCCCTTCCAGCAGACCCACCTACTCAACGGGTGCTCACCATACATGCAGGCGGGCACACACACGGCCCAGAGCTGTCAACACAGTCTTCGGATGGTCTGTGCTCTACTGTGGTTCAACAGCAGGGGGAGCATCAGCAGCCCCTCCTATGTTGCTGGAGAGGGGCACTGAAGGACAAAGAGCAAATTGAGCTTGATCTTTTTTAATCTGAGTAATTACAAAATTCAGTAATTATGTTCTAGCTTGAATTATTCATGTTTTTATGTTTAACCAGTCACATTTCCCTGCATTTCTTCTTTCAAGCTCCCTCTTCTGTGAACAAGTCTGAAAACTACATCCTCTAATTAAAATGGTAACAGTTGAATCTGTAAATGCTTTGATAATTCATAAATACGTTTGACTCTTTACTCAATCAAAATGCCAAACAATTTGTGTGTTGTGTTCTCAGGTGTAAGAATTTGATGCTTACATTGTAGGAAATTTAATATTAATATTATTTTTTGGCTGTTATTAATTGCAAATTGTCAAGGTGTTTTCTGATATTTTTCTGACCAAAAGATTCATTTATTAATGAAATTAAATGGCAGATTAATTGGTAAGGGAAATAAGTGTTAGGGTACTGAGGCACAAACATGGTGAAAATGTTTTTTCTCACCTATTTTTATTTCAATGGTCTGTTTTGCATGCCCTCCTGTTAAAAACAAGCAACTGCTGCCACTGTGATATTGTGATCTTAAAACAGTTTGTGCAGAGATGGCTTTGTGCTTTTAAATAATGTTTAGTTTGTTGAGGTTAACTGAGGATTCAGCCCATACAAACCAATATTACAGATTAGATCAGATTAGAGAGATTAGCTCTTACATTTAAAGTCAATTTATTCATGTTCTCAAGAAAAACTATTATCAGTTACAGAAAACTACTTATTTTAGAGATACTGTCCTAGATTGCATTAGATTAATAGGTTTTTTAATACTTTCTTTCAACTCCCTGTATATGTAGGTTACACTGGATCTATGATTTACGACACATTGTAATAACATTGCTCAGTACACAACAGTCCTATGATCTGTCTACTGCCCCCACCTGCTGGTTCAAAAGCTATCCATGTTTTGTTACTCAACAAATTGAATCCTGGCCAATCTCTGTGTGTTTATTGGTCTAAACATTAATTTCTGTGTGTGACTGTGTGAGTGTTTTTACACAAAGATGTTCAGTCGCTTCCACCCACTTAGTTTATCTCTATCTGGTTCACAGTGATCCATCTCCCACAATTATCTCCTGCACCCATTCAAACTAAAAATAAAGAAAGCATGCAGCAGACCACTGCATCAGACCATCAGGGCCAGTGGACTAATGAACTTCATATACCGACAAATAATCAGCCATCCAGTTATAAAAGTCTTACATACAGCAATAACAGTTTGCTGGCCAGTGTTGTTTATATCACACCATTGCTCTCACAAGCCGCAGGAGGGGAGAGTCTGTGACCTTAAGAGTGGGGCCTGTACTGTCTAATTCCATGTTTATGGTTTTGCCTTTTATAACGCACACAGACGGAGCTGCCCAGGCCACAAGCACACGGAAATATCATCATGCGCCCTCTCCACTGCTAATTGGTGCCTTGGTACCATCCCTCTGGTGCTGGGCGACCTGAAAAGAAATGCCAATTCCAGCCTGTGCTTCTCTTCTCCTTGCTCCACAAAGTTTACAGTACCACAGTCAAATCAGCATTAAAATAGCAATTAACAGCAGACTTGAACAAAAACTGAACTGACAGACTCATAGCACAATGCATGTTTATATGTAAATTCATAGCTCATAGATCATAAACTGCTTACATAGAAATGGGACTGAAATTTCTGACTAAACATATATTTGAACAATGTTATGTTATATTACGTGTTAATATATCTTAATGTATCAACATGTACTTTATGAAGTGCCAACAAGTGTTGACATTTTTACAACACTGACATTATAAAGCAGTTTAACATTACAGTCTCTTTGGTAATGGTGACCAAAGCTTTACACAAACATAAAGTCTGCACTTATTCATTTAAAACAGATACACAATTTGTAAAACAAAGAAAGACTTGTGAAGTTGATGGAATGAAAGCTATAGCAGAGCGTTTTCTGTCATTTTGGTGTAGATTTGAGGATAGTCCTTGGCCACACACCAAAAGATGAAAACTATAGGTGAGTATATATAAGAAGAAATGATATAAATGGAACATCTGCACAGAGACAACCCTCAGCAGTACGGGAGGGAAACGAAGCACTGAATGGCTTGTGGTACTGCGGGTGATGTGAAGAAGACAACAAAGTAATTATGGGACAACTAAGGATAGACGTACAACTGGGCGAGGGCGTGAGAAGGAACGAAAAACTGAGAGGAGGAAAACGAAGAAGAGGACGGGTAGGGGGGTAACTTGCTGGAGTCTCCTTTAAGCCATGATGGCTAATTAGCCTCTGACTGTGATGATATTCTACAGCCATATGGAGGAGTGGGACTTTATGCACTCAGCTGTTTGTTTACCTGTTCGCTCTCAGATGTATCTGCCTCCCTTTTCATGCAGAGTTTAGTTAATGTGACTGTCTGTGCTGTGAGTCATTCTGTCTGTTTTGTTTTCTGACTATCAAAAGCTCTCTCTCATGTTTATTTCTATCTGTCAGTAAATCTGTCTACGTTCTTTTCTGCAGCTGTCTACCATATTGAAGAAGGACCCTGATAAATCAGTGTGGTATACATATTCATAATATGTACACATACACACATCTTCATCGACTGAAGCACACACAAACACTAGAAACCAATATAGTGGAGAAGTGCGCTCCTCTAACTGCACTTTTAAAATTTTCCACAAGGGGTCATGATTATATTGAAAACATTTTTGTGTGTGTGAGCCGGTTGGTTCAAGCGATTTCTAGTAGTGCTTTTCTTCTTTTCACAAGAGAATTACACTAGTAACTGCTATTTTTGATACATCACTAACTTGGTTATGCATTCCTGCTGATCTGATCTGATCTGATATTCATACTGAGTGGCTGTGAATGTTTGGATAAAAATAAAAAGTAAAAAATAATAAAAGTTTAAAAAAAATAATTTTAAGTTAGCATAATTGTTTCAAGATTATTTCTAAACCTAAAATCCCATCCTATGTTCATTTCGAAAGCAGGACAGTCGGTAACACCTGACAAACCTTTAACTGCGACGGTTTTAGTAGGTAGGTTTTCAGTAGGTAGTAGGTTTTTTAAGTTAACTTTAGTTTACCAAGATGTTTGCTGATTAAAAAAACTTTATAATTTATAAAACTCTGAGCGTTCTGTTTGTAGTATACAGTCAATTTGAGTGTATTTACATAAATAAGTGGAGCTACATTATTTTGTAATTTGTCACTTTGATAGAGGAATAGAAAGAGTTCTGTCTGGTGGAAGAAACACTCCAGTCTTTTCTTGAGTAAAAGTAGCAAAATAGCCACATAGAAATACTCTGCTACAAGCAAAATCATGTATTTGCAAATAATTTTACTTGAGCAAAAGTACATGCTAACATTAAAATATATAATAATAAAAGTACTAAAAGAAAAAGTACTCATTGTGTAGAATGAACCAGTCAGAATAACATCTATATTTTATGGACACTGTTGTATCTAGACAATTAGTATTACTTGTATGAATCTGGAAAAAAAACCAAAAGCTTTAAAGGAAATGTACTGGAGTAAGAAGCACTTCTGAGTGTACTGAATATAATAAGCATAAAAAGTAGCAGAAAACTGAATTACTTAAGTAAAGTAAAAGTACCACATATGTCTATTAAATACACAACTTGAGGAAATGTGCTTAATTATGTCCTACTGCATGCTTCTGTGATAGATTTACATTACAAATATGCAGAAGTACACAATCTCAACACTCGGGAGGAGTGGAGAGGCATGATAACCATCACTGGTTACAAGACCAGCAACCAGGGGATTTAAAGGACTGTGGCCAACGATTTTTCATTTTTTCAATAGATTTCAGGCTGAGCCTCTGATCCAGCCCCCAGACAGCTTCACTACAGGCTCCCCAGTCAACCCCTCAAATGACACGGCCACCACTTCTGTATTGACTTTCTCAGCAGAGCAGGTGAAAAGGGAGCTGAACTGGCTTCACACCACAAAGGCTGAAGGGCCAGACAGAGTCAGCCCAAGCACGCTGAAAGCCTGTGCCACTCAGCTATGTGGTGTACTACAGCATATCTTCAACATAAAGCTGCATCTGCAGAGAGTTCCTCGGGAGTGGAAGAAATCATGCCTGGTGGCTCTTCAGAAAAGGTCACGACCCAGTGTCCTTAACGACTACAGACCAGTGGCCATAACATCTCAAATCATGAAGGCTTTTGAGAGACTGATCCTCAAGTCCCTCACACCAAACTCTCACTGGACTTCCTTCAGTTAGTGTAAATAACAGTGGATGATGCATCCACCTGTTTCACTGCACCTACACTCACCTGGACAAACCAGGGGGCACAGTAAGGATGTTTTTTGATTTGTCAGGTGCATTCAACACAATCCAGCCTGCACTGTTTGGTGAGAAATTTAAAAAGATGCAGGTAAACACCTCTATAGTTCTGTGGATTATGGACTACCTCACTGACCACCCCCAGTACGTCCATCTGCAGAACTGTGTTTGACAGTGTGCTCTGCAGCACAGGAGCTCCACAGAATGCCACTGGAGATCCTTCCTCCCACTGGCCATTAGACTTTACAACTCTTCCACCCACTGCAAAGGTGTGGGGGACTGACACTTGTAAACATTATTTGATCCCATCATAAACATTGTTGATGTCATTATATCATCAGTTTTTAGCTAAACTGATTTATTTGAGCGCCACGTTAGTTCTACATGTGTCTCATAAATAATGTTTCTGCAGTCTGCAAACTAAAATGTCCTTTTATGATTCAAGGAGAGAACAGAATCAAAAACCATTTTCATCTTTTGTGGCTGTTCTGTGTTTCTATTTTGCCTCTTTGTGATAAATGTGTGTCAAGAAGAAATATCTCTCGTTCCTGTGACTAACGAACCGATACTGTAAATGATTCATGGTCAAACAGGTTATTTATCAGGCATCTTCCATGGTGCGCCTTATTTTACCGAACTGCATTTCCCACAATGCTCCACTCCTCGTGCACGTGTCAACGCTGCCAGCAAACTGGACTGGACGTCACATTCCTGCATTCCCCTTTTCCTGGGACGTCGGAGTCATCACAGGAAAGCTAATCTTCTTTTGCCCTTCTCTTATTGAGAAACACACCCATGACACGGCGGGTTTGATCTCAGGAGGTGATCCCAGGTTCACCAGGAGTCAGAATCCCACAAGGGTAAGGTTTTATCCCATTTTAAGCCGGGAGAAGCTGTCCCTCGGTTGGAGTGCTATAACCGTGGTAACAGGATAACAGTTTATAAAGATAGCTAAAGGGTTTTTTGCGCGTTGTCGCTGTGCGTGATCTGGTTATGATTCGGCCTCAATTGGGGGACCTGTTGACATATCACACTTAACAATGGGTAGTTTAACGTGTAATTTGTGGCCTGTTGTTGTTTACTGTGGCTAGCTAACGCTAGCTTCTGGTTAGCCGCAAACCTTGCGTCACCATTGTTACCGGTGATACGCGGGCAGACGCTCCAGGGCGTGAAGGCGCCTCCAGATGTGGTTTTGTCACTTTGACTTAAACATCGCGGCGCAGGCATGTGGAAAACGTCGCAGTAAAAGTCCTGTCACTCTTGGCTATAGCTACATTTACCACCAGCATCGCAGACGGCATGGGCGTGGCTATGGGGAGCAAAATACACGACAAGAGTATCCACGGTTAAGATACAGTCGAGACGGTCAGTACGTGTGTTCAATTTTGCAGTCGCTTTTAACCCGGTAATACCACGTTATATTTGCAGGGGAGGAATGGCCGCAGTTCAAAATGTTGTCAGGTCCTGCTCTGTGAATGAGCTGAGCTTGCTGCAGGTCAGCAACCTGTCTCAGCTGCTGGCCTCACAACAAAGAGGAGGAGCACAGCTGGTGCAGGACAGATGAAAACCACTGATATATCTGACATTTCTCATAAAAGCAACACTGTAAGCAGCAACAAGCAGTAGCTATGGTAATTAGTTTGTGGTAAAGTTCGGTGAGTTATCAGGAAATGGGACAAACTTAAACCACGTGAAATATATGTGCTCAAATAAACCTGTCAACACAAAAATCAGCACAGTTATATGTAATTACTAAAAGAGGTAACACACTTTCACATCTGAATGTGAACCAGGACTGTTGTTTTTAGTTTTTACTTTGGTCCGTTTTGCTCATAACATTCCTGAAATGCCTGCTGTTTGAGACAGATTGGATGACAGTGACTTTAGTGAGGTAAAGGAATGTTTGCATGCTACCACAAGTACAATTCCCAGGTCTCTAGACATGAATGACACAGAATCTGTGTCACTTTGATGCAGAAAATCAAGATTAAATTTGCACTAATTCCTGTAAATATACGTTTTTCATCAAAGGTCATGTTAATGACTGGACAGGTTTACAATTCAGTATGTTTTCCTTTTGAATAAGACATTACACTGTATGATCCTTACCAACATGTCTGCCATTACTGTGATGCTAAAGGCATCTGTGAACTAACTACTCTGCCTAGTGGTAAGTCAGGTTCAGCTAGTGTCTCATTGACTGCATTTACCTGCAGTAAAGAAATAAGATTACTCAGGAGAACCGTGTTTCTTGGATAACCAGAGAATGAGTTTACATGTGAGTTAGAAACCTGATTACTGAAAATCTGTGTATACATGCAGCAGAAGAGTAATCTAATTTCTCTCCTAATTTGGGTTTATTTTGGAAGCGTGGTTCTCAGATTTTTAAGTGTACAGAGACATAACAGACTGATTCTAGATGTGTTCTTCTCTCCTGTCTTTTTATGTGCCAGTGTCGGGGGAACTGAAGGCGCACGCATGTGTTTTAGGAGGCGGGGGAACTGACTGTAATGAGAGAGAGACATGCAGACAGACCAGTGCTGTCAATGTGTATACAGACTGAATTAAAGAAAAGCCCGGTGAAAGGTGTCTTATTTAGACGTGGGTTTCTCTAATCCCCTACTCCGATTAGGGAAACCTTTACACTTGTGAAATTACACTATCAACTAACTGGTTAGTAATTAACACAGAACTGATTTTGCATGCTACATATACAGCACATATATTTTTACATTAAGTTGATCTGGTTCATATACAGATATATAAGGTCTTCTCAGTTTTCTCAGCTGCTATTTTGTATTTATCAACGTATAATTGAATTAAGGATTTTTACATTGTAATTACATGTTGTGCTTAATGGCTGAGCTGCTTAATCACCTCGTGACTGGGGTAGCATATTAATTAAAGCAGCGTTTTGTTTAGGGTCCTCTAACACTGACCTAATCTGTGGTCAGGCTGAAGGCTTGTAAGTACTTGCAAGCATATCAGTTTAATGTTGAAAGACATCTGTGTCAGGGTAGTAAAAAAATGCTAATTCATTTCCGATTGTTTAAACGTGGCCTGAAATACAGTTTCAGTTAGATTGTTTAAGCAGAGTCTGAGTTGTATTATCTGCATTCCCAGCACATGATGTGATGAATAACTGAGGCTGTGAACTCTGCCCTCAGAGGTCAAACGCTGACACTCATCCCTGTCACAAATAGAGATGCCAGGGTTTATTTGAGCAACAAGTCTTACCTCCAAATGCCATGTGTCTAGGGTATGGTGCACACTAAGTCTATATGCATGCCGTGTTTTAAAGAATGTGGAGGAGGAGCAAAATGGGCTCCATGTTATGGAAAAGGTGGGAGTAACCTGCAGAAAACTGGAGAGCGAGAGAGAGCAAAGATTTAGCCTCATTTCATTGTGCTGTCTGGAGTGTATCAATGTGTGGGAAAGCCGAAAACGAGACAGTGAGATTGTGAGTGGGAAAACATAAAGCTTTAAGTAGTGATATCAGGTGATGGTTTAAAGCTTAGTGTATGGATATTCTCTAGTATATAATAAAACCTGTAAGACAATAAACATTGCAAGCCTATTGTCACAGTGGTAACTTTTTTGTCACCAGCCCATGTGTTCAACTGTAACCAATAATGGTCATTGCTCTATCACAGTCTAACCTTTGTTGCATCTCTTTGTTACTGTTCCACTTTGAGGCCTTAGGCTTTTACATGCATCCCAAACATGTTTTGAAGGCTTTGAACTGTATTACACACCATTGCTCATTTGTCAGGTATTTGTGTGTGTGTGTGTGTGTGTGTGTGTGTGTTCATATGGATCTGGACAGTATAGCATTGTTGGGCATTAGTCCCAGCAGTTCAGCAGTACTGCACATGCCCCCTCCTCTGCCTTTTGATCACAATAGGGGCATGGGGGGGGACAATGAGGCTACTGTTTTAAACTTACACACACATACACATACCCTTGCATGCTGCACTGTGTGACATGTGCAGGCTATGTTCTGCTAGTCTCTTCCTCTAGATTCAGGTCATTCAGCTCACACTAATATGAGAAAACATGTTTGCTCACATTAGCTTGTCAAAATGATTCAGATTCCTTTTAAAGTTAGTTCTTGGTCTACAAATACTTAATTTACTTTGTGGCATCAATTTTGATGAGCTCCTCCTTGATAAAACATTTCCTACAATAAACACGTTTGTTGTGTACATATTTTTTGCCAATATTCTTTACATTTGGTTACAATTTCTGGTGCATTTGGATAGAAACCCACTCAAAGAAACCCTGCTGTTATTCTGCTCTCAAGAATAGACTACTCCAAATTATATTTAAGCCCAAGTGTGAGTTTGTTAAGCCCGCCAGTTAGTAGTAGACCAGATTAGGCGTATTAGCGGCTCTAGCTGCATGGGTTGAGAACATTGACTTTGACTGGGTGACAGGGTCTCACGCTCTGCTGTTTGGGTTGTGAGGATTACGGTTCTTATTGACTGTTGTGTAACCATTTCAAAGAGTGACAATCTGCGATGTCTCAGAGCTTGTTATACTTTGATAGATGTGGTGTTGCGGTACTATGACATGACACAACTAGGAGAGGTAATCATATCTGTATCAGAAGAAAAATGTCACTATGAAGAACTGACATATTCGAGAGAAGAACATGTTCTTGACACTCCTCATTCCACATTAACTGGTCTTCTGAAATGCTGCCATGCTTTTAGATTATTTTCAAAAGTTTGATACAGGTAGGGATATCAGATTTTATGATATTCATGATTTGGAAGTAATAACTATAACGGTTTAAACAGGATAGATTGACATTTGTCTTCTCAAACAAAGAAACATTGTTCTGTTCACAGTACCAAGCTGTATCTGTCTGGCTAGTTTAGCGTCTGTCTGGATGGTGCTAGTCTTCAGCTTGACTGTACTGAAGTACATGCTGCTGTGCATTTTACAGCCTTAATCCATGTCTGCTGATTTGTAGTGACACTGACTGTGTCTACATGTACTTAAGTAACCAGTTTGCTCAGAGAAACCAGGTTTCTCTGGAAGTTAGGTACGAGTTTACATTCAGTTAAGAAACCTGGTTACTGAAAATCTGTGTATACATGCAGCAGATGATTTAATTTTTTTTTCTATATAGCAACTGATCCCTGGAAGAAATCTACCTGAGGAAATCAAGGTTTCTCTAATCCCCCACCCCGATTACGGAAACCAAGTTTTGGCTTACTCAAGAAAGCTGATTTCAACCTGGTTACTTAACCTTCACCGTTCAGTCAACAATATATTCTGTGTTTCCTCGGGTCATAAAAAAGGCATCAGTTAAAATAAGTTAAGTGTTTGGTTGAAAAATTAAGCTCACACAAAAACTTTCAGACCCCAAAATCTCTTTTTTATTGAGTGTTTCAGGGTGAATCAACATAACAACAGTGAAGTTAAGTGTGTTAGGCAGTTCTTTGTTGGCACAGCTGGTAAAGATGAGGGAGGAGGAGAGGATGGGTGGAGACAGGAAGGAGGAGGGGAGGAGTAAGGATGTGTGCGATGGACAGTCAGACAAAGATGAAAAGACGAGGGTTTCATTAGTAATGACACGTGTGACAAGCCTCTTCTTTACTGGATGGATCCCTTGATTTACTCTCCTCCCAGTCTCATTGTCTCTACTTTAACCTACAAATGATGAAGTTTGGCTTGTTGACTCTAACATAAGCAAATCTGTGCCACTCTTGAACATCAAAACTGATATTATGTAATGTTAGGGAAACTTGTTTTTCCTCTACCAGACTCTGTTGCAGGTTTCGAGTGATGTGTTATGAAACCCAGCTGGATGAGGACTTTGAGTCCCATTTCACTGACAGCAGGTCATTTCTGTGATAAAAATACAGAACTGGTGTTTATTTTAGATATTGAGGTTTATAAAATTTGGGATGTCTCTGACGCATGCAAAGACCTGGTTATTTCTTGGTCATGCACACAATACCATTCAATACTATGTACCACAGATTAAAATAAAGATTTTGATAGATGCTTAGACAAAAAACATAGAAATTGATAGTTGTATTAGCGGATGAGTCAATAATTGGCAGCAGTTTCTACTCTGGCCGCATTTTTATACTGCGTGTCAAGGACAGTGGTAGGACATCTCACTCTGCTGCAGCCACTACAGATATGCATCAGTTAACCCAGTGTTGCAAACATCCAGACTACTATTAGTGACAACACCCCAGTTTATTTAAACTCTTTTGGAATTAATGGAACTCAGTACTATTTACTTTCACAGTTAAAATGCATTAACTGAGATTGATAACAAATGTATAGGTGGAATAAAATAATCCTACACAATGACTTCATCACTGTGACACTGTCACAACAAAAAATAACTCTGCTTTGTTGAGATACAACTTCATTGTATCTCTTCGTTCAGGAAAAAAAATAAAGTGCACAATATTGCAATGCAAGATCAACTGAAAATAGATCCTTGACCTTGTAAAACTGCAACACTCACATGTGTTAATGTTGGTGAATATTTGTTTGTCTGCCAAGTATAGACAGTCCAGTCAGAAAGCTGTTAGTGCTGGTTGACACTGTGTTGCCTCTACCTGTGCAGTCACTCTGCACACGAACACATCTGAAAACAAAAGTCAGAAAGCAGAGTTTTCTGTCACTACACAGTTAAAATACGTCAGAGATGGAAGATACATCGAAGCATCACTGATTACGTTACGCAGATTTCCAGGTTTCTTAACTGCATGTAAACTCTGTTCCCAGACGAGCGGCGAAAGTGGATGGAAATGGATATTATGGATATTAAGCAGACTTTAACCTGTCAGGCCCCTAGTACAAAGCCTGTGTGATGCCTGTGTGAGCACATCTACGAAAAAGCAGGTAATTATCTGGAGTATTCACAGAAAGTGAGTGGGCGTTCACTTTCAGTCGATCCACTAAGCACTACATCAGAAGATATAGGAAATATTTACCATGCTTTCTGTTGCTTCAGGACATCGGGGTTATACTGTACACATAACACGTGCCTCCTGCACACTCTACCAATGGGCCCCCCCTCACCGAAATCAAACAGACTATTTCCCTGATGTAAGAACACATTTCAAACTGACTATATCTGGGTGAGTGCTGCATTTGTGAAAAAGCAACTCTGTGCAAAGTCCGGAACTGATGGTCTGGAGATAGTCCAGAGTGGATATGTGAAAACAGTTAACGACTGCAACATTGTGAAATAATTTCGGGGCTACATCACCCACCTGTAAAATATGGTTAGTGCAAAGTGCATGTGAATAAAGATCTACAGTCTGTAATGTATGGATGGACTACAGCAAAGTATTGAACTGAGATCTAATTAGCATATTTACCATGAAGCATAATATTATGGGATTAAAGTATTAGCTTTAGGTGTACTTACAGAAAAGCAAGAGAGTGGAGATAAGTAGGGAGATTGTTAAAATGTCCTTGAGCATGAGCATTGCTATCATGAGTGTCTGATCCTTAATGATGCATTGCTCTCTTGGCATCAATAGTTGTAAATGTGAACGCAGCCATTTCTATTGCTAGCACTGAAAGAAGAGTGTGCAGACAATAGATGTTTTTGTTTTATATCTTTTTGTACTTTGTTGATTTGTTATTGTTTGCTAAGATGCAACATCACTATGTTGCAAAGTCAATAGCAAAGTCAGGGTTGATGTAAAAATAGAGTTAAGATATGTTTATAGGAATAGCACTTTTCTATAATAATGGCATTAGATAACACTACTCAAAACCAAAACAAAGGCTTTTAGATCTTTTAACTGACTGGCTGGCTGTAAATGCACAGGGCTCCCCTGTGTGTACACAGGGCTCAGCAGATACCATTCTGCGTCCTCCAGGGCCATAAATCCTCTTTGCATGGCTGGTGATCAAGCCATGATGTAAAGGAGCTTAGTAGCAATAGACAGGCAGGCAGGAAGCTGCTTCCCTGTTGGATAGGGGTCAGCTGGTCACACACAACACAGACAGCAGACCCTGATAGCAGGGAAGAGGCTGAAAAATGGATATGGGAAAGCATTTGAATGGTGACACAAGAGAGAGTTTGAACAGAAAAATTACTAAGACCATCCAGGTCTTTTTTCAAAATATGGATTTAGTGTAATCTAAGTACCAGTCTGGACCTCCTGTTGCTCTTGGACAGCCTTGCTGCTGAAAACTTTGGAAGCAAGAGATGCATATATGGATGCTTGTTGACAGTGAAGTTATGTTCTTTGTTTGAGTGCTGGAAAGTTGAGAGAGACCAAGGTGAGAGAAATAACTGTTGCTGCCAATGCTTTGGGCTGCAACCAAGGGTTATTTTCATTACTTTGTTTATAACATTTCAGAATTTTTCTACTCTGCTTTTGTTAGATAACCTTGTCTTGATATTGGGGGTCTTATTATAGGCCAGACTGTAATCAGTGGAAATTAATGTCCTAGCATAGACGCAGGTAGCCATTAGGGTTGTGCAATATATATCGTCTATATAATATCGTCATTATTGTTTTAACGATGTAACTGCTAACGTTATCAAGTATTTCACTTACTTAAAAAAGAGAAAACAATAACATGTTGTCACGTAGATTACTTATGTGCATTGATTGCATGCACTGTCATGGCCTTGGGGCAAAACTAACGTGCCCAAAGTCAACATCAACAACAACAGAAACAAGCGAACAACAACGCCAAGAGACTAAACCCAAACACAGAGTCCGCCAGCCTCGTAACCTACTTTGATACATTTCCACCTCACATGGATGTAACTCGTTCTGTTTCCAACGTGGTCGCCAGAATTTACCCCATCCACTTTGGTTAAAGGTTGTTTTCACTGGACTGAAGTGGCTCTGCGCTCCGCTAAATATACGCGTTACGTCTATTTTGGATAGAAGCTGTTTCTTTAGTGCTTCTGAAAATATTCACTCCACTGAGCTGGTAGTGCTTTCAGATAATTTTCAGTAGGAAAAAACACCATGGTTTTTCTCCTGCTTTCCTACCCTGTATGTGAAACACGGCTATATTTTAACTAATTATGAAAGAAACATAGGTAGGTTACAGCTCAACACAGTAGGAAGCATCTATAGACAGAAAAGAAAGCATTTAACTACAAATACACATCAGCACCACAACAATCCGCTCCGCTGGTGAGTTAATAACAGTTTACATCACAGCCATGTTTAGGGAAATGTGGGGTAACATTAGCCAGCAGCACTAGCATTAGCCCCTCTGGAGAAACACCACTTGCACCACCCTGTCTCTATAGGTGGTACAACTCAGTCTTACTAATTAATAACTAGTAACTACTAGTAGTAATAAGTAGTAAGACTGAGAAAATACAATGTTAAAAGGATATTGGTCATCTTAATATTGTTATCGTCAAAATCCTAAAAAATATTGAGATATACTTTTTTTTTTGTCGCATACCCCTAGTACCCATATTAAGTTTTATTCATATTTTCCTTTTTTCTGCACAGGTCACCTTCCTCCCTCTCTTCCCCTCCACCTACCACAGCACCAGTTGCCATGGAGAACTCTTCAGTGGCGTCTGCGTCGTCTGAGGCCGGGAGCACGCGGTCACAGGAGATAGAAGAGCTGGAGCGCTTCATTGACAGTTATGTGCTGGAATATCAAGTGCAAGGGCTGCTGGGAGACAAGGCAGATGAAGACTTGGACTTGGACAATGGTGGCAAGGTGCCCCAGGTTAGAGTCTTTTTTGTGTTAGCTCCACATCTGCAAGCAGCAGTGTTTAGGTTTAGGGACAAGCTCTGGTGGTATTTCTGGGTAATATGTTTCAACTTGCATCAGAACACCTTATACATACATTTCAAGTTGTACATGGCACAATGACAATAAAGATATTATCTTATTATTATCGTATACTTATTGCCATAACATATACACACAACTAGACAGTGGTGAAGGTGCATAAACTAACACTGCACTGATATGCAACTGTCCTGATTTATGTTTGAGAAACTCAGCTAGCTAGAAACTCAGTACTTTGTCACTGTCCATTTAAACATTGCACATGAACACGCAAAAAAAAAAAAATTTAAATCCAGTTCAGAGACACAATCTGTGTCTTCTGTTCTGCATCTGTGTTATACATATCTTTATTTACACACAAACAATTCCAGAAAACTCTCTCATCATCTCTCCTCCAGTGGACAGACGACAGCAACGACAAGAAAGATGGCAGCTGGACATCTTCAAGGGGGAGAGGCTCATTCAAGCCAGTAAGTGTGTGTGCGTAAATGTCAAGGTTGTGCTTATTTTTGACTGCTTTGGATTTTACCCTAATTTTTTAGACTGTTTTATTTGCTTATTACTATACTTATGCACAGAATAAGTAGACTAATGTAATACAACCCTGTTTCTACTTATGGTATAAAAGAAATTGGGTAAACCTTATTTTACGTCTTCATTAGTGAACAGTGTTTGGGCAATAACAAAGCAACAACACTGAATGAGAAATTATTTGTAAAACAACCAATAAGTTATGATTTTACTTGATAGCAAAAATACAAATGCCAGTACACAATTTTAAAGTCACACTGTACATGACACATTATCCATGAGCTGATTAATCAACAACCAATTAATCAATCAATTAAATAATTAACTAAAGGGAATTAAACAGTAAACAAAATGAATTGTAACACTGTTCATACATGCACTGTTATTGCTGTGTAACACTTTTTGTAAAGGACTGTTTTGGTTTGGATTTAGATTATGACTTCAAAACAAGTCCTTACCTGTTATCTGTCATCTCTGAATTTGTCCCTTAACTCAAAAAGTTTCTGCCACATTTGTTCCTTCATTGTTTTTCTTTAAATTGCAAATTAAAAATGTTTGCATTAACTAACTGTACAGTAAAAACAGCTGGCAGCTCTGAATTAGATACATCACATTTCAATACATTTGAAATCTGATTTTTTTTGTCTGACTCTTCGAAAGCACTCCAGCAGAGTTGGAGGGTTTGTTCAGAGGGTTTGACCCTCTGATCACTGGAGTATCACAATGAATACAGTGTAGGTCTGCTCTGCTCTCAATTCTGTATATTCCTGTTCTTTCCCTCTATGTTCCCTGTTCAAGTGTATCATGAATAGGGACTTAAACACCAGCTCTAAGTGATTCACAGCTTGCCTGCTTTCATAAGCTGATGAGCACAAAGAAAAAAAACATGCTTTTAATATCTTATCATGTGATACTGTGATGCTAAAGCCAGTAATTGAATAATCCTAAATTGATTTTCAGTCAGTAAATATCAGTATGTTTATGTGTGTGTGCTTTTCTTCCTTGTTGAATGAATGTACAGTCTGTAGTGATTTAGAACATTATTGCTTCTCTGACATTTGTTGGTATGACTCACTGGGAACTGTGGGGTGAGGGAGAAACAGCTCTAGTGAGAAGCTGGGAGAGTGAGCTGAAATGTGAATGAGATAAACACAGAGAGAAATAAAATGTCAGAGTATATTAATTTGTAAAATCGCAGTTAATACATTTGCAGTACGGCAATGACTCCAGATATCACATATTTTTCATTTTCAATTTGTTTCAACATTTTTGCTTCTGAAAAAATATCTTAGACTTGCTAATTAAACCAGAAACCACTTGTACCGTATTTTCTCATGCAGCTTATACTCAGAAACCATCCAGTATTAACATTTATAATCTTTTTTAACAAAGTGTGAATTGTTAGAGAATAGAATGAATGAAAAGTAGAATGCAATATGGGTTGTGGTTATAGTCATAACATGCACACAAAATAAGAACAAAAGCAGGAGAACTGACATAAAAGCCTCCAAAAAGAACAGATCAGCCTGCTCTAACTCAGCAGTAGGTGTCAACTGGTAACTGTACCTAAACCGGTTTTATAGGAAAATGTAGGTCTGATATTATATATGTCAGTTATACCAAAAAACCTATGGAAAACCATATAAATATTTTTGGAGACTTATAGTCTAATAGTTTTTTTTATTTTGTATAAGGAGAATACAAATTTTAGTGTGATTATCTGTGGCATGCAAATACAAACTTACACTTAACTTTAAATAAAATAAAATACTCTACTTTGTTCCTCTCTCTCAACTCTGCAGGAAGAGTGGGAACACAGCAGCAATGGCAGTACAGGTTCCAGGCCCAGCTCAGGATCCAGACCAGGTTCTGGCTCACGCTCTGGCAGCAGAGGTCGAAACAACCAGTTCAAAGGCCCTCCTAAGGTACGTGTGTGTGTGTGTGTCTCTCTCTCTCTTACTGCTACACAGTCTCTCAGTTTTCCTTTAACCGTCACCTTTCAAGAATAATAAATGGGAAAGATGCAACATCTGTCTTGGAGATATTTTTGATACTTCATACTCATAACTCTCATATTCTCAGTGTATTGTTTCTTTGAGAGTAATTGGTCATAAACACATTAACATGTTACTATAAAACAAATCACCATCACACTCACACACTGTTTTGCCACACACCTATTTTGCACATGATGATCAGTACACTTGTCTTGAGGAGCTCTATTTAGCCTTAGAAAGCCTTGTTTTTGTTTGTTTGTTTTTTGTTGTTGTTGTTGTTGTTGTTGTTGTTGTTGTTGTTGTTGTTGTTGTTGTTTAAACAAGGTGGTCGTGTTGAGTTTGAATGGCATAGACATTTACCAAGCCAGGAGGGATTAACGGCAGATGCTTTTGAAGCAGTTGTACACAAACTCAGTGCTCAACTCAGTGTTTAAGAAAAGTGTAGTACTTGCCTAAATAAATACTCAACTAAAAGCAGAAGTACTGCTTCAAATTCTTAACTTAAGTTGGAATACTAAATAAGTCCTCTAAAGTTTACAAAAAGTACAACCCCAATTCCAAAAAAGTTGGGACGCAATGTAAAATCTGTATATATACAGAATGCAAAGTTTTGCAAATCTCATAAATTCATATTTTAGTCACAATACAACATATAAAACATATCAAATGTTTAAATGTACTGCAGGCAGGCTAGTTCATGTCATAGATGTAGTATGTCGTTTAGTATTGTTCTGCTGAAATATGCAAGGCCTTCTCTGAATTGTCTGGATGGGAGCATATGCTGCTCTAGAACCTGAATATATGTTTTAGCATTGATGCTGCCTTTCAAGATGTGAAACACACATATACACACACAAGTACCTTATAATAGTACTGATGTTTAAGTAAATATACTTACTTAACACCTCTGATAGGAAGTGTATGAGCCACCTTATTGGAACTTGACCCAAAGCAGAGAGTGCGAGTCAGGATATTTCTGCTGCACCTGTTTTGACCCTCTGGAAATGCAATACAAAGTTGATGATGAACAAACTAAATGCACTAAATGAAATTTGTAATTGCATAGGTGCTATGGTATTTCACCACAGTTATCACAAAGTATAACTTCTACATTACTCTTCTTTGAGAAGAGGCGTTACAGTGGTCATCTGTTATGTAAATATCACATACAACCTAAATAACATAGCTAAATTAGGTATTTTGTAATCTACTACTACACCAGACTACTACAAAACTGAAAATAAAATATGCTTCTTTGCTTTCTTTGTGTGCCACGTAGAACGGGAACAGAGATGGCTCCTTCGACATCCTGGGGACAGACATATGGGCTGCCAACACAATGGACTCGCACGGGTAAGTGCCTTGCTGATTGAAGAACCTAAAATGTTTTTTTTCTTGTGTGATTCTGCTGTTTGAAGAACCTTATATGTTGTACAGTCTGCTGAGTGAATTCTAACCATCGTATCATATGACTACGTCATATGTCGAGCTTTTACCTCTTGTTTTCATAGTTTTTGACAGATCTTTATTTCTTCTGGTTGCTTATCTGACTCTCCAACTTTGTTTGTATTATAACAGTTACATTTATTAATTTGAGTTAAGTTTGGCTTGGTCAGCCCAGGAAAGTATTAAAAAAAGAAAAGCTTTAAATAAGCATATTATTTCTGTTGAGTATTGTGGGTATGCTAAAATGTTCATAAAAAGTGCATTTAGGGACATTGCATCAATAAACATTTTTATCAGTTTTGCTCAGCCAGCTCTGTCTCTGCATCTTAAGCTAACTTTAAATTGTGGAGTTTACTGCATTGAAAAGTATTTTGTTTTAGTGTTTCTGCCAGTCGACTTCATATAATTTTTATTTACTTGACACTGGTGTTTGACCAAATGATTTTTCGTACAAGCTATCGTGAACACCAGAGGAGTAAAAAAAGGGAAGGCAAGGAATCGAATGAGACATAAATCAGTTATGCTGGAGGGAGAATTGGTTTCCATGGCAACGGCTGCACGGCAGCTTCACATACCTCACTTCCGGCCACGTTGGCACATCTTAGCAAACTGTTAAAAGAGCTGACACCAGGATGGTACAGGCAGCCTGGCACAGATGGGGATGCAGAGTAGCGTAAGTTTTGAGAGTTACTTTAAGAAGTTAAAGCTGTTTGATAACAGTAGCCTCATCATTTAAATTCTGCTGAAGGTTAGTGTCGGAAGACAAAATAAAAGTGTTGACTGAAGGTTCAGATTTAATTCACTTGTTACAGTGGACATTAGTTGTGGGATCACTGGTAATGCCCAACTCTTTCAGTCCCTACAGTCAGGTTCATAACTGACATACTTACATACATTTGTTTACATTTGGTTCTGTGCACCACTACAGTGGATTGGAATTAATTAATCTGTGCTTTTAAGTGTAGACTTCCAGCTTTAATTAGGTTTTGTCAAGTTAGCAGATACACGTAAACATCTTTGCAAGCAGGGATAGAAAGTAAATATGTATATTTAAATATCGTACATACTTCAAATGCAAAATACTTCAAACCCTATTACAAGTAAGGAGGAATATTGTACCATTTACTTCAGCAGTTTAAGTTTAAGCTTTAGTTACTGGTTCACTTTTTTGCATATAATACAATAGTTATTATTATTCTTTGTTGTAAATTAAGATATGGTATAAAGTAAAGCACAGTAAATTTATAACAAACTTTATATTACATTTCTTTTCATAATCACTGAAGTAATTTGCCTTTCCTTCAATTATTTTAAGTTATTATTTGATTTGGGTATTAATAAGCCACTCATACAACATTTATATACTGTATAGTATTCTGACAGGTGCCATTTTTATAAATAAATTACAATCTGTGTATTTATATAGGTTAAGTACATTTCCTCATTATACTTCTACTTCCAAACAGAGATGATGCAAATACAATTTTGGCCTCAGTCTCTTTTGACAAAGGGGTCCATTTGATGGATGCGATGTTTGATGACTGTCTGGTTGTTTATGTGTCCCTTTCTGCAAGAAAATACTGTTTTGTACATTTTTTTATTGGTTATGAACAAAGCCAGTTTCATCTTCTGGTGACATGTTCAAAAATAGCAGGCAGTTAAAGCAAACCTGTTTCTGACCTACCATGACCTGCCATGTTTATGTTACTGAAAATGAAATGCCATGCTCGTCTGTCACTGCTCAGACGTACCTGTACTTTCCAGCACTGTATGTAATACAGGATAGCTGATATAGTTATCATCCTTTTGCCTACTGCCTACTCTCTTTAAAAAAACTGTGTTAAATGTAGAAATGTATTTACTTTTATACAAGCTGTTCTTGCTTTTTCTTATTGTGTATACATAAACACTGGATGTCTGAAACCTCTGATCTGGTCCTTTTGTCTATGTTACAGAGGTGCAGGCTGGGACGTGCAGCCAGAGAAGCTGGACTTTAGCCATTTCCACAGGAAACACTTCAGAGGAATGCCAAAGCACCTGCCACACATTGACAGAGAAGGGTAAGATTAGAGCTTTGGGTCTGTTAATCTGCATTATTTGGTCCTGGTGGCTCTGTTGTTTTGATTGCGCCATATTGTTTCAGTTGTATCTTTATAACTTTCCTCTGCCACTAATTGTATTTTTCACAGTGATGTTATAAAGTAAACAAAGACAAACCTAGCATAGCTGGTAAAAACAATCTTTTTGTCAGTCAAACTAAAAGACGCACAGACTTTATCATTTATCCACTTGCTACCAACTGTAAGAAACAACTGGAACCATGAAAATCAGACCTAAATGGACTTCATTTCAAGAACAGAGTCAAATTGTTGATTTTTCCATAGTCACATAAATGGCCGAGGTTGTTTCAGAGGAATGTAATAATCACACTAAATATTCCATAGCTTCATCCCACAACACAGAATAGACTTTGAAAATGTGCAGCAACTTCAGGTTAAATTTAAACAAGCCCTAAATA
>OMLM01004688.1:24756-40616 GCA_900302695.1 Helostoma temminkii
TTTATTTTATAATATATATAATATAATATAATAAAACAAAATGAGAAATTATAACCTTGTAAAAGTAGAATTCATGGCAGAGCTGCTGGTTTGGATTAAATTAGATTGTACAGGTGTACCTATTAAAATGGCCTACGCGCACTAAATGTGAGAGAGTGCAACTCTTAAGACTGTTACATACTCGCGCCTGAGCATGTTCAGAGAAGTATTGTTGGTTGTTGTTATTATTTTCTTTTATTCAAGCACTGATTGTTTGAGACCAGCTTAGAGGATGGGTTCATGCATCTCTCAAACAATGCTCGCATGTACATATGTTCACTAAAGGATTACTAGTTGCTGTACTCATTCCCTCTCTCCATAATGGCCATCTGGAGGACAAGATTTGAGGACGACCAGTTGTGGTTGAAATATCGGCCAAATGAATAAATAATTGATAAATAAGTGTTTGGTTATCTGTATCTGAATATAGCCTTACTTAAGGTGACTCTAATCCCCAAAATACAAAAACTTCAAATGTCTTTTTTGAGTATAAATATAGCTCATTTGAACCAGGGCTAGTCAACTCAAGTGGGTATTTTCCAGAGTTGTGGCATTTTTGTTTCCTTGCTGAGCTTCAGCAGACAGATCCAAAGGGTAAACATGAAACATGGTGCTTAAAACATTGTAACTTAGAAAGTTGCCCACTTGTTTTGGCGGAATAATGTAATGATGATATATGTATATTCCAAAAAACATATTTTAACAACACCTTCCTACTTTCTCAATATATTTGATATCAACAAGGTTAAATAAATTTTGCAGCTGTGTGATTCATTTCAAGGCACAATGTGTTAAACAGTGTGTTTTCCAATGTGATTTGTGATTGATTGGGATGGCGGAGTTCACATCGGGTCACGATGTCACCCTTCTCTCTTCCTACCCTGCTTTCATTGCCAAAGTATCTTCCATCTTTCATAGTGTTTGAGCCTCAGTGTCTTCCTCTTTCCTTCCCTTCTTGGCATCTGAGCCGTGCTGCGTTTCTCCATTGAGTTTCAGCCAAGATGGGCCTAGTTGTGCTACCAAGATACATTACTCCCTGTATAGTCCTTGAGCCATGATTGCTGTTTCCGTTCATTCAGCAGGGACCAAAACAAAGATAGGGTCGACTGTGCCTGTTTGGTGTGCTTGGGATCGGATATGTGTTGGCACTGGGATACACTAAGGTCAGAGAAACAGTGCTGGGAAGTGAGTGTCACAATTTCTGTAGTTCTTTTGCTCATGTTCTTGAGCTGTTTCTGACTTAGGCCATCCTCACATAGTTGTGTGGTGATTCCAGGCTACTGATGTTCGTTAGTATAGTATGCTTCCCAAACACAAAAGCAGAACTGGATCGTTTCCTTTATTCTAATAATTAATGATGCGTTACATGTCATGTAAACATTTGCGTATAATTATAAGCTTTTCTTCTTTTCCATCATATTAATCACCTTATGATCCCTCAGGTTTACTGCATAATTGTATGGAGGCCTCAGTCCCCTATCTTATCAACCACTGAACTGAATTACCAAATACTAACTCCGTAATAGTTACTGCTACAAAAGTAAAATGCTATTTAAACATTGACAAACCAGTAACAATTGCTTACACATCTAATAGCCAGTAGTAGTCACAGGGGACATTTTCATGCAAAGCTGTCAAATTTTGATATTTGAAATTTGATATTTACATAAAATTTGCTTATATGAGTATGCAATTGAATACAGGCACTTATAATTGAATATTTTCACATAATTGTAAAGGTACTATCATTTGGAGAAAGAATCTTAGTACTTCTGTTTCTGTTGGCGTCTGGTCAAATCTTTCTTGTGCAATGTGGAAGTTTACTTTCTGAGAAGATAATGTGTTTCTCATGAAAATTGTAATGCAGCACTTATTGAACCATAATCCGTGTAACCAAGCACAAACAATAACACGTCTCCCCCCATCTACGTTCAAGTCCCCGTCTACGTTCCACACTTCCTGCCAACATTCACTTCCCATTTCCAGGGGCCAGAATAGACTTACAAATAGCCCCGGGAAGTGGAAAACATCTCGTTTGTGTTGTATGGGGAGGGGGTGTGAGGAGCTCAGTGAGAAAGGGCTTCCTCCTTTTGGCCTCAAATTTGGCTGTTTCTCTACCGGCCTCTCTGGAATGTCAGCCCACACATACAATAAGCCCACCCTCACGTCCAGTGTCAGGTTGTAATGACAGAAGCATTCAGGGAGTCAGAGAGCAAGTATTTGATCTGTTGAGTTCATGCCAAGTATCGCACGGATCCTGAGAAACAATAAACATGAACACAAAGAGCACACAATTTATAGTTTTATTGAAAGTAATAGTAATTTATTTGTATAGCATTTAGTAAAAATAAAATAAATGTATTAGGAAAAACTGTAAATTAAAATGTACAGTAGAGAGCATATGAAATTACATTTTGGTAAACACAAATTGTGGAAGAAAATCTTAAGGCAGTGATTAAAAAATGTTAATGATTTTTGTGACTCTAAGCTTCTAACGCAGGTCATTCCAGAGCTGTAGTGTGCTGACAACTCTGAGTGCTGACAAGTTCATTTAGCCGTTCTTAAAAACAAAAAAAAGTCTCGCCGCCACATCATTTGTTATGGCATTATGTTAACCCATGAACCCACACAATATATATTTGGGTAATTTTTTAAAAAAATGACAAAAATTTTTGCATGATTTTTACAAATTAATTATTATCAAAAATCATGTAAATTTTTTTTTTTTACATCATCAAGTTGAGATGCATCAACTAGTCAATAAACAATTTTGCATTTTCTATAGACCAAGATAAGATTAAAAAAAAACTATTGGCAGAGTAATCAGTAATGACAACAATAAGTTAATTACCACCTTAGTCCTGCGTTTTAAAATCATCCAAATAAAATGAATACTAATCAGTAAAACACAATGTTGCTTTGACAATATAGAGTTGGACTTCAACCAAGTTTATTGTTTATTCATTTGATAATTTTTTTAAATTAAACAAGTATTATATGTCAAAGTATATTGTTTTGCTAAAAGGCTTACTCAAAGAAAGAATCAGTTTTCCAAGTAGCTTCTGTAACTAATTAAGCTCATTAGTTAAACTTGCGATGTGATGCATAACTCTGTCGCCCACTCCACAAATCCTTAACAGCAGCTTACAAAACCAATGTTTTTTTTACCTTTTAAACGTCTCCAGCTTCTAAAATACACAGAATTAAATGTTTTCACCTTCAGATGTTTATATCCCCCTCACCATCCCCTCCCTCATGACTTACTGTAACAAGAGACATCATGTCACTGACATGCTGTTTAGCTCGTCAGCATGCTCATGTCAACATGATGCTCTGTGTTGTGACAGCCACAACTTGTGTGCAAGTGTGTGGGTATATGTGGGTGTTCTCAGCACTTACTGTACCTGAAATAATGCCAGCAAACTGCTTATCCACATCAACAACTTTTTGTGTGTATGTGTTACAGGCATTACATTTATTTGGATTAAAATATATGTAAATCATATTTTAACAAAATCTTGTTAAAGATGTGTGACATGAAATGTTAATCATGCACAAACATCATTTTAGACCAATATAAGTAAATGTTGATTATGTGGGATGTTGATGGTGGGCTGACATTCTTTCATGTACTGCCAAGATGTGTTAGTTCACTCTGTGCCCAGAGCTCAGCGCAAATATTGATATTTCTCCCATATCTGCATGGTAATGTGAAGCTACACCTAGGACACAGTCCGCCTATTTTCATGTAATGACTGGAAACATGGGAACACAGCTAGCGTGACTTTATCCAAAAGCTTTTTTTACACAAATTGCACAAACAACATATAATGTGTTAACAAGTGAGCTTTGGAGGTGCTGGTAGGGCAAGGCCAGGCTTGTTGTTTCATCCTTTTCACAATTTACCTATTTTACCTGGCAGATATGAGAGTGATATCAATCTTCAACTTTCACATTGTAAATGAAGTGTCTCCCGTTGTAACTGGTGGGGTATGGACTCATACACAGTCCATATATGGTAAAACCTGATAAGGCAGATGACATTAAATCTATAGACTGACAGGTGAAGACTGACATTTGAATACTGTTGTGAAAATGCAAACAATGTGAAATAATAGGATATCTACAAAAATAATTTTATTTATATATGGCTCACAACAGACTGTGTTTTCCTACCACTCTGCCAGTGACAAAAAACAGTTTTTAAGAATGGAGGGCACCAGGGAAAGAACAGCAGGGTAGGTTGAGACCATGGAGAGAGGGAGAAAGCAAGTAGTCACTGAGAAGACATCCTGTCTCTCCTCTGTGAACAAAGACGTCCAACAAGGGAACAAAGCCTGAGTCTGAAGCTGAGATATTACAGACTGGTTGGCCCCTCTGTCTGGAAGTGTACGTGCTGCAGAGCAGGACTCTGGTTGTGTAGGGACACTGGGGGTGGGGTAGGATTTTTTTTGTCACTCTGTCTGTCAGCTGTCACTTTGTCTGAAATCTGCATTCCCCCCACAGTTCTTACTCGCGCATATTTACTCTTTTTATATCCTTCTGCTCTATTTAAACACATTTGTCTGTCCCCATGTCTTTTCTATCACCATTTTACCTTGTCTCCCTTTGCTTCTTCCTATTTGTTTCCTTTTTCCTGGTCTCTTCTGACCACCATCATTATATTCTATCCTTTTTCCTTCTCTTTTGTCGTTCACCCCTCCCCTCCATTATTCAAATGCTGGTGGGTTATTTAACAATATCAAGGGGGTCATGATGACCAGTAACCCCCCCCGTGGTCTGTTCCTGCTATTGTTCCTGGTCCTACTGCTGCATGGCTCCTACACTCTATCAGTTGCACACATACTGGCTTAATTACCAGTGTACACTGATCTGATCTGGGATCAAGTATGGGAGAAGCACTGGAGACTTGAGTACATGCATGAGAGCAGGATGAAATGTTTGACTAATCCCACAGAGGTACTGAACAATGGATTAGGAGGTGAATATCTCCATCTTAAATGCTTTAATATGCATCCATGATTTTACTCAAATAATATGTATCTGTAATGATACATTACAGTACTATTGAGAGCCGAGGCAATTAGATGTTGCTAATTTTGAATTTTTACACATAATTTAAAGTGTTCGTGTTTTGCAGTAGTGGAAGTATGACTCTAAAACTACAATTACAGATTTCCCACAATGGTTATTTGACAGCTTTGATTACTTTGCAGTTGCAGATTATAAATTAATAGTAATGAAGTGTTCTCTTTTGAATTTTATGGATTTTCATGGTTTAATCAACTGTCAGTATATCAAGTTGTTCAAAGTAGCTCCACCTTTACCAACTGCAACAATGATGTTTACACATTAGTACATCATCATGGGGCTCAGTTGGTTGGGCAGTCATCTGTGAAACCCCAAGGTTGGTGATCACTAAAAAGCAACAGATTTCATCATTATGCAGAATTAGCATAATTTAAATTTTTATTCCTAGTCATTGGTACTGTTAATACTGTTACTGACCATAGTATAGTACGTGAATCAACTTATTAAACTCTAAGTCATTGCTAAAATATCCCCACAAGAATGGTAGCTATTAAGAAGTCAGTCTTCGTAATTATAATGCAAACCAGACAACAGATGCAACATCCGACCTGGTCATGCAACTAAATGTCAGTGTAATGTAACTTAGCGAGTCCTTGTGGTGAAGTCTTTATTCTTCAGTCAGAGATACATAAAACAGAACTGTAAGCATATGAAACTTGCTGCCGCAGCAGTGGTTGCCTCGCAATTACATTTGTATGGAGAAATAAAGGGTTTTCCCTCACTGTAACACTTTAATTCCACAATGGCTCCATCTACTCCTGTAGCTAGACCCCAAAGTTCTTTGAAGTACCTGTCTGCCTGTCTGTGGTCTGCTAAGTCCCGGGCCTCAGATCACTTATGAAATGAGACATGAATGTCAGGACCTCTCATCACCGATCACCCACAATACCTGACTGTGGGAGAGCTAAATCTCTTCTGTCTGTGCTGTTGGCAGACAGCTGTATGTTACATGAAAAGCCTGAACTAGGGATTGTGTATATAATTTCCACTTTTTTTGCAGGAATTTGCAGGAACAGATTCATTTATATTTTTATGATCACGCATGTACTGCTAGATTTTATTGCTCACTAATTATTATTATTTTAAAATCAGCACAGTTCAGACTTTTACCAGTCTTCACCAGTAGTGTAATTGGTGGCCACAGCAGGCAGCTCTTTTTAGTAAAAATAGTCTAAAAAGCCATCATACAGTACGATCTCACTATGAAGCATTTGCAAACAGGTGAACATAGTGGATTGGAGGTTTTAGAAACAAAACAGAGGACTTCACCAGAAATATGGCTCCAACTGAAGCTAATGTTACTCTATAACTGATGGATGTGTAAAAACTAGTTTGTCAATTATTACAATTTTGTGTTCAAATCTGGTTTCTGCTTTCCCCAAGATAAGATTTAAGATATTTTATTACAGTTACAATACTCTAGCTCAACAGATGAAGCAAACAGAAACCTAATTTCCATATAGACACATTCAGGCTTTGTTGTAGATGAAATCATCTCATCTGATTTATCCTTCCCCGTCTCTTACGTGCTTGCTGTCTTGTATTTACAGTCTCTCTTGTTGTCACACTTGCTCTCTCTCCTCTCCTCTCAACAATCTGTCCTATAATGCCACCCCTGGGGCAGTTTTAAATTTATTGCTCTTGGCTAAGGTCCTTTGCAGCATAAATAAGCTGAGAGAAACAATGGACTGACTGAATGAGCATCATACCAGAATTGTTATACACTAGAAGGGACAGGAAGACATGCACTTCACTTTCCATGCTAATGCAGCGTAAGTTCTATAATCGTTATTCTCAGTTTCTATTCTTCCCATTTCCATCCCTGTTCGCTTTTCTCATTTCCTTACTTTCCTTCCCTGTTACTTATACCCCATTCATACTAAAGCAGTGTCATTGTGCATGGATCAACAATTGTCCATGACTCAGGTCCATGACCCTTCTGGCAAAACTCAGAAAAAAATAGAAAATCATTCTAGTACTACTGGGGTGCAGTTGTAGAAAATGTTGTTTGGGATCCAGGTCAACCAATTTAAAGTGAAATGATAAAATTCTGAGGATACAATACTAGTAAAAAGTCTTTACATGCCTTGTCTTGGATTGGATCTTCTTCCTAACTTTCAACATTCACATTAAAGACAATTAAATTATGAAAGAACACATATGGAATTATGTATTAAACAAAAAAGTGTTAAACAAGCCAGAATATGATAACAGTCTGGAAACTCGTGACAATCTCTCATGAAATTCATAGTCATCTAGGTTTTACAGACTGCCTTGTCCAGAGTTAATCTGTGGAATACCTTGCCTTCTTAATGTGCTTTAGATCACCACCTGTCTAGTGCAGTGAAATGGTGGGTACAGCATCAATAGCTCAATTTGTGCTTTTTCTACTGTACAAATCCATATTATGGTAAGAAACACTCAGTTAAGTAAAGACAAAAGATAGCCTATTGTTGCTTTGAGAAATGGTCAGTCCAAAAAAAAAAAAAAAAAAGAATTTGTATCTCCAAGTGAAGTTGCCAAAACCATCAAACATTATGATGGACCATCCCAGGAAAGGCAGACCAAGAGCTTCCCCTGATCCAGATAAGTTTATTAGAATTACCAGCCCCAGAAGCAGCCAATTTACAGCACCTTAGATCGGAACCCAAATAAATGCTTCAGTTGTTCAGTTGGCAGGCTTATGTATTTCAACATCCACTGTTGAGAGGAGACTGTGTGACTCAAGCCTTCATGTTAAAATTGCAGCAAAGAAACAATTACCTTAGAAGAACAACAAGCATAGGATACTTTTGGGCCAAGATACACACAGAATGGACATTAGATCAGTGGAAAACTGTCCTTTGGTGTGATCACTCCATATTTGGGATTTTTGGTGTCTGGTTAGAGAGTCCAGAAAGAGGAGGAGGTGTGATGGGGGTGTGGGTGCTTTGGGGGTGGGTGCTTTGCTGATGACTCAAAACAGAGTCACCAACAGATGCAAAATGCTGGCTACCACAACATTTTGCAGTGACATGCTGTCCCATCTGGTTTGCACTTAGTGGTACCATCATTTGTTTTCCAGCAAGACAATGACCCTAAACACGCCTCTAGGTTATGTAAGAGCTATTTGTCCAAGAAGGAGAGTGATGCAGTGCTGCATAAAATGACCTGGCCTCCACAATCACCCGATCTAAATCCACTTGAGATGTTTGGGATGAGTTGGACCGGAAAGTGAAGGAAAAGCAGCCAACAAGTACTCAACATCTCTTTGAACTCCTTCAAGGTTGTTGGAAATCCATGAGGCTGACTGAGATAATGCCAAGAGTGTGCAAAGCTGTCATCAAAGCAAGAGCTGGCTACTCTGAGCAAATAAAAATATAAACCATATTCTGTGTTAACTACACAATTCCATATTTGTTCTTTCAGTGTGAAAATAAATAAAATTAAGAAAAACCACTGAAGGAGAAGGTGTGTCCAAACATTTTGACTGGTAGTGAGGGACATTGTTGCTTGGGAGCCACGTGTCTACAAGGAGTAGTTATAAAAAAGAATACATCCTCTCTTTTAGCATCCTAGGTAGCCTCAATGACCTGTGATTTTCTCCTGGAATGCTACAGGGTATGTCGACTTCCTCTCAAAACAGATGTGCACACCCAAGCGCATTATACAATGCACACACAAACACACAACTCAGTCAGGGTTGTAAAAGTTGAAGAAGAACTTGACAGAAAGCCAATTAGGTCTTTAATTGCTGGGTGAGGTCTCAGAGTGAGACTAACTGTTGTTTTCTGCCTGAAAAACCTCAATGTGATACCTGTGCTTTATAATAACTTACTGAGACACATTTATTATGCACGCAATGTGTGTCCAAACACACCTTTGAGGTCCACAAAGGAAGAGACAAAAACTGTTAATAGCAGTGATATACATATGTAGTGTTACTCACATGTCTATTGAAACTGAAATGTTTCTTTCTTCTTCAAAATTAGCAAGAATCTGTTAACTATCTAGACAGGACAATAACTTCTCACTGCTTCCCGCACTATCACCAACTGCTTCATAGATATAAAAACCTGTGTTAAAGTGTTTTTTTTGTTTGTTTTTTTCCTCAAATTAATCTTTACTGCTTTTAGTATTTGCACTTGTCCTGTAAATATAAAAACAATCCACAGAAAAAAATCTGAGTTTGTTTCTATCTTATCTAAGTTTGTCTCTCCCTCGCCATGCTTGTCACGTCCACAGGACTCTGTCTGCCTCAAGGTGAGAGGTCTTCTGGCTGGGGACCAGGACAGCACACGCCTCTCTTTGATCTATGCTGTGCTGGCTGCTACATGCAGATAGCATGTTCACACACACAGCATGTGCTCCCTCTCAGCCACAGATACATTTCTGCATTTCTGTTTCTTGTTGGATGAATTTTAAACAGTGTGCACACACACACAGCTTTTTTTTTCTATATAGATCTGCAAGTTTTATAGTAGTATTTTTCTAAATGCATTCTGAAGTAGCAATGGAAAAATACTACAAAGTTAAAATGTTTTAGTAAATATGTGTAGTGTGCATAATTTACATTTGTATGTGTGTGTATGTGTGTGCATGAATGTGTGCTCACACTCACTGTCATCTGGTTACCATTTGAGGGCAGAATTACAGCTAATGATATCCTACAGGAAAACTACAGTAGCTAAACATGCAGCAGCTCTACTGTTTCTTTCTTCTTCTTTCTCCACCTACTTTTTCTCCCTGTCAGATTCTTCTTGTGGCAAGAAGCTGTAGTCTGGAAAAAGGCACAGTTTTACAGATATTAACACTTTGAGGTAAAACAGAGTTTTAAAACAGAGTAATGCGTTATACCAAAAGATAGTTTAAGTGTGTGTTTGTCTGCCCTTTTTAGATATTACTGTGACACATCACAATCACACACTTTCTGTCTCACATCTGGATTCAATCAGAATCCAGCAATCCCACAGCAGCCTCTCTAAAAGACATTTAGGTTAGAGCAGCAGTGTCAAATATCAAGCTGACTTTCAAGCTCATTTGTATATCTACAGTATGTCTTTCTGACTGCACAGTATGCAAAGGAGAAAACGAGAACTCTACACTCGCTGCAAAGAAAATGTGATTTGCTGTGTGTGGTCTATGTGCACATATGTATGCTGCCTTTGTGTATTAGTAAAAGACAGCCTTAAGCTCACAGCACTACAGATCATTTCAAAACATTCTGTAACACTCCTCCTGCGTTGCATTGTAAGCTTCAGTAAAGAGAGTTTTTCTTGTGAATGTACAAAATCTTATCTCTTATTACTCTAAGAATAGAAACAAAAAGTGAAGCAAGCTAAATCCAAAAACACAAACTCCCTCTGAAGAACATTTAAGAAAGAAAGTAGGGAAAGATAAACATCAGAATTATCCACATATGCACTGTGACCTCTAGATAACACTACTCTAATAAAAAGAGTGTTAGACATTCATGTCATTTCACGGCAGACATTAACTGCGAGACTCACGAGACAAGATGCAAGATTAAACTCTGTTGTTCCCATTTTTGTCATTCTTGTATCAAAAAAGGAAGAACTAAATGACGGTGTATAATTAATTACAGAGCCCTGCTTCCTTCTTGCACAATGTGTTGGGTTTGGTTTGGGGACATTTGGGGCTTTCAGCATCAGTCTGCAACTGTTTGAGAACAGCACGCACATTATTCCATCCTGATCACTAATGAACACCCAAATGACGTTCGACTCAGAGTGGGTTGGATAGAGGCTTCCTTCTAGTTTGCATTGACTCTAGCATCCACCCAGGTACTGGTTTTGTACAGAGGAGCACACTCAGTCAGAGACTGATCAATGGCAAGTGCTCAACAGAGCACCACTGGAGATCCTGAACACCATCATCATAATCATTATGTCAAAATGTATGCCATCACTGCACTACATTCCAACCCTGACTATTGTTGACCTTTTTCATTCATCTTTACATTTTCTGACTGAGATTTTGGTCATAGTTCTTTCCTTGTCTTCTGAACAGAGTGCAGCTGTACTGACGCAAAACTATTTCCCTCTGGGTTTGATAAGGTTTTGAAGTGAATGAGGGGGGTATTACTGGAAAGTAGTTTACTGATACTGAGTTATCATTAGGTACGAGAAAGCTCATTAATTTATGGTGAGAGATGAGACACATGACACCTCTCAGTCTTCATTTTAAAATATCAGTCTGACAACTTAAGGATTCATCCTTAAAACACTATGCAATGCTTTATACACTTGCCTATGAGGAACATCTCATGTTATGATTGATGGAACATTCATCTTCTAGTTGTATCAGATTAGATAAAATATAGTTTGGAATAGGGCGTTCACACAACAATTAGTCGCTGGGCCAGCAGCACCTGCCTTTCATTATCAATGGAAACGCAGTGTAGAGACAAAAGGACCCCAACAACACAGGGAGAAGCTGATAAGAGCCATGTTCAAGTGGAAAACTGGAGCACAAAATCTGTTTACTACCCAACATGAAGGAATTTATTTATTCATTGCACAGTCTCAGTTTTTAGATTATTTACTACAAGAACAGGTGTTTTAGCCAATTAAAAAAAATTTGCTCTTTATCTCTTGAAGAAAGTATCTGCAAAGTATGTGATGTGTATCAACTGCTCAGAAATAACCCAAATTAAGATCTACAGTCAGAACTTAGAGTACATCATAGTACAGACAGAGCAGTGGTGAAAGCCACCAATTAGCTTGTCTATCAGATAGATCCCAATTGTTGTCTTCCATGCATATAAGTTAGTTATGGAGTTCTTTGTACATGTGAATGTTAGTTAATATTATTAGGCAACATTCTATACAGATGACAGCCAGATATATTTGCAGTATCTATGAAACCAGATTAAAGAAATCATTTGAACTTCAACCATACATAGGACATAAAGGCCTTGATGTAACATTCTACATCTAAATTCAGACAAAACCTCTATCCAGTGTCACCTTGCGCTTGCTTAATTTACATTATTGGGTTTGCTATATAATTTATGCTTTTATTATTCTGTAAGGTGTTAAACCTTACATTGTAAAGTGTCTTGAGGTGACATTTGAGTTATTCTGTGCTATATAAAAAAACTGAACTGAATTGAATAGAGTTAGTTATCAGTTGGACAGAAAAAAGAATGACTTTTAAAACAATTGTTGGTGTATCTGGCAGTAGCAGATATGTCATAAAACAAGTGTCTAGTGCTCAACTCAACATCTCTGGAACTACAGCTTCACGAGAGCCTAAAAGAAGCTGATTGTAAGAACCTGACCTTAGAACCTGACTTAGGAGTCTCAAGTTTTTGAATATAGGCTGATTATGTTTTTAACTTGTTTAAACAATGTTTGAGTTAACATATTTAAATTTACCAGACATTGATATATTACATTAAATTCTGTTGTGCAAGATTTTGAAAAGGATGAACTTAGGCTTTTTCACTGCTGCAGCTGTGATTTTTAAATCTAAACTATAATATGTGACACGTCGATTGAACTAACTGATCTGTGTTGAGTGAACTAATTTTGATCATTAATAAGTTGACTGAACTGATCATCATTAACTTTCCCATATCAGGGTTAATCAACCCATAGTTCAGGATTAAGTTCATACTTAATCTGTTTAAACCTGCTTCCTGGAATACCCCAGGACACCCTCTAACATTGCATACTGCATGTACTGTATACACAACTGTGTTAGTCCAAGACCACATGTAACCATAGTAACATCACATAGTGTTGGCGAGTGAAACAGAGTATACTGTTTGATTGACAGATTAATATTTAATCAATTATATATGGATTCCTTTTTCACAGGAGGTGAAGTAACAGACAATACGTGACAAATTGTACATTCCATGATAATATTATGTACTTTGGTCACTTGCCACCACTTTGGTAGTGAATGAGTAAGTGAGGAAGTAATTGTGTCATAGTGGTGTAGCTGTCCCATTTCAGTCCACACCTCATGTGGAAATAACTAATGCAAATAAATGTACATATCAGGGTATAAAGTTCTCATCACAGCAGTCTGCCTGCGTGTTGAGCAGCATTATGTTGCAGCAGTAGTGCAGGGAGATAGCATTAATTCATAGGAACACAGGAAATATCTTTCAGTGAAATCCATGGAGATATACAGTAACACTGCTGAGCCACAGATACTTTCCAGGTGGATATAAATCATCAGCCTTGACAACAACCGTGTCTATGATTTGTCTTTAACAGGTTTTCCCACCCCTTCCTAATGAAGCTGAGATTGCACACACCAAAAAGCTCTTCAGACGCAGGAAGAATGACCGACGGTAATGACGCACACAAGCCTGCACGTGCACTCATGCACATGGCACACATACACCTGCCTCAGTGAAAGGGAATGTATTTTATGTGTTGATTTCATATGTCAGTGCACAGCCAATCTTATAGCTTATAACATATCTCCCCAGCCAAAGCAATGTCAAGACAGGAATGCAGGCTCCACACCTCACTACTCACAGGACCAAAGAAAAAAATATTCAGTAGACATTCAAGGCTTTTTTATTTCTAATAGGTCACTCAACAAAAGTTAAGCTTTTGTTCAATCACTCATGTTTGCCTACACTTTTTAAGCTTTCTCTTCTTTTTTGATTATGGATTTAATTTTTATGCTTTGCAACATTTAACCTGTCATCCTTTTCCAAAAGTATAAACTCTGCCACTCTGGCACTCAGTTTTGTACTGGCACATCTGCTTAATTGTATACGCTCTGAAATCTAATTTCACCCAAGTCTGACTTCATTGAAACCACGTCCTTAAGAGGGAAAAAACATCTCTCTCTTGTTCTCTCGCTCCCTGCCCTGATGTCACTGGAAAACTGTTCAGTTGCTAAGAGACAGGCAAAGAGAAATATTTGGGTTGTATTTGTGGTTATAAAGAGGAAATTTTAGCTATACCAAATGGACAAAAGCACTTTCATCCTTGTCTTTAAGCACAGCGAATATTTGGTTCTGTTTAGAGGTATTGTGTTTGTGCGTGATGGACACAGAAAGAAAAGAACAAAAATATAAACTGAACCATTTGTATTGTGGACTGAAAATATTAAAAAGAGGCAATCTGCTCCTAAGCACGAGTTGTCAGTACTTTACAGAATAATCTGAGGGCTTACTATATGCCAGGTTTCACATTTGTGAGTCTGGTGCATGCATATTTGTCTGTGTGTAGAGGCATCATGCAATTTAGCTACCAAGAATTTGATTTTAAAGAGTGGCTCAAAGGTATGAGTCTGCAGCCAAGAATGTATAATAACATAACGCTGCCAAGGATGCCCAATCAGTAAGCAGAACTAATAGCAGACAGAGTTCAACCTTTGATTAGCTCATAGCAAATATTGAGAAATATCAAACCTGAAGGCTATTTGTTAAACTTGGAAACAGCAAATTCCTGTCGTAAGGTTGAATTACTTTGTTATTATAAAGCGTTCAACCGCAAGAAAGAGAAATGCATTTAATTATAAATCATTACTTTTTGCTGACTTGCTTTCTGGAGGTGGACCTGGACTTTTGGAAATTTAAGAACTTACCTAAAACCTAAAACGTGCCTGTTAATCTTTTCCTCCAAATCTTTAATTTGTTTAACCGGTAAGTGCCTACCTTTGAAGTTTTTGATACCCCACCAGGTCATACTAGGAAACCATATTACTGTGTGTGTATACATATATATTTAACCAGCATTCATCACAGAGAATGAGGAACCACACAGATATCATACAATATTGTACTCATTATATTTTGTGATATATAGGCACAGCTGGGTGAAGGGGAAAAAAGTAAAATGTAAAGTTTTTTTAAGCAGATGTCCATATGTGCAAAGCAAGAGGGGTTGTATTGAAGAACGTGCATGAAAGAAGAAGAGAATGAGACTGACTAAAGGAAAAGCGTAGGCTGGATGTGGCAGGAAGGAAAAGAAAGGGGAGGTAGCGCATGTGTTTCTACTTTAGTAGGCACGTCAAGCAGCGCTGAAATTAGTTGTGATTTACTGGAATGTGCTGCTTACTGCTTTGTGCTCCAAAACAGAAAAAGGGGTATAGACAGTGCTAATATGCTATCTCATCATCATTCCATTATGCTCTTACTATTAGTATTTTAATTATTGAGGGGCTTTGGTACGCATCTCATTATTGTGCACAGGAAATATCTTTCTGTAAAAAGTGCACTTTGTGTCATTTTCAGTTTACACACGTTGTCATAAAGTGATAAGCTAAACAAAAAATGTTGCTGGAAAAAAAAGTGTTGAAGAAATGTGTATTTAATTCTAAAACAGGTTTGAGCAGCACTAAATGTCACCACATGGAGCACCAATTCTATGATCAAGATGTTTACTGGGTGTGCAGGCCTGCATGCATTAATGGCCTCAAGTAAAGGTAAACAGCAGGGGTCAGATTCATGACAGATTTATGACTAAGAGTGTGTGTACACAAAGAGAGAAATAAACATCCACGTCTTTATTTCAGATTAGTAAACCTGTGCATGTGCATGGTTCTGTTTTATGAATTTCAAGATTCAAATGAATACATGGGGCAAACATAAATGGTGGTTGCTCTTTTCAGCGGGTCATGTTGCACGCTCTTCTACTGCACTGGCTAAATGCGACCCAACTGGAAAATTAGCACAACTGAATCAAATTCTAATATTATATTATATTATATATTATATATTATATATTATATATCAATGGTAATGGCCGAAAAAT
>OMLM01004691.1:6115-28043 GCA_900302695.1 Helostoma temminkii
CTGTAGAAGAACTATTGATCCTCCAGAACTGACTTTTTTATCCATATTTCTGTTTTTATCTCTGACACTTTCAGACAACAACCAGGTGAAATTTAAAAACTGTACATCTAAGGAGAACACAGTGTGTGGGTGTAAAGCGGGTTTCTACTGTATTAATGATAATTGTGACCACTGCAAGAGAGTGACGATGTGCCCTGAGGGTTACGGAGTGAAGACTGCAGGTATGCTTTAATCATAAATAACAAAATAACTAAATCGAGAATTCAGATCTTGCCAAAATTAATGAATTGACTGGCTTATGAAATGACTCCCCATCCTATTCTTTCTTACAGTTACTCGCACCAGTGATGCAATCTGTATGGAGTGTGAAAATGGGACTTACAGCAATGTAGAAGATGCCTTTTCAAAATGTAAACCACATACCAGGTATGACAATATGTCTATTATTTCATTTATTAATAACATTGAAGCAGACAGCTGACGTTGGTGTGTGAGTCAATCATTCATCAGTCATCCATGAACACACAGCAGGAATGACTGTTTTTTTGTTTCGATGACATTCTCTGTCTACAAACCCACAACATCCCACACCACACCTACTGTAAATATATTTTAACCATACTGTATGGTGCAGTTTCTACAGCTTGTCTGAGGGTTTTATGCATCCTTGCTATTCGGTTACACTGAACACAAACATGCCTTAATTTTCTTTACGTTATATAATGTGTTTTGTATGTGTTTATCAGGTGTGAGAACATTGGGAGAGTAGAGAAAACTCCAGGAACGTCAAAGATTGATGCCGTCTGTGGTGACTTCATACATCATAGTAAGTCTCCAGTTTTACGTTTAAGCAGCTTTCTGAATCTTCTTTTCACATCTCAAAACCTTTCAATTTTAAAAAAGATGAAGTTGTGCAATGTAGTGGATGCTCTCGTCCTGAGTGACTCAGTGAGTTCCTATCCATCATATGACCAGGAAAGATCATTTGCCTGATCATATGATAAAAAGGTTTTTAAAGGAAGATAATAATGGAGAGGATAGTCTCTATATTGTGACCTTTAGATTGTAAAGATTGAAGCTGCCATACTAATTGATCAAATGGACGTAAAAAGGCAACATGTAACGTTTGTAGCGATGGACCTACAGAAAAGTATCATCTAAATGTGAACATCTTCTCACCTCTGAAAAGCTTTAAAAAGCACATACTTTTATGTTTTGGTTCACTCTCTGCTCTCCTAGTATCATTCTTGGCTGCTGCAAACAGCTGTTGAAAATGATGAATGAAGTTTTAGAGCTTCATTCATAATTTAAGAGGACTGTAGCTGCTGATCACAGGGGATCAATTACATAAACAAGATATTTCCCACAGAAGTCAAAAGTGACCAAGTTACCTAAAAGACACTTAAAGTACCACTCATGTACGAATGATGGCTGTGGATTAGTTGGTAGAGCATTTGTTCCTGCTGGTCATAAGTGTCCTTGGATAAGACACTGAGCTGAGTCTAAAAATAATATTCCCATTCCCAAGGTTTGATCACTTAGTTTAGTCACTTAACATCAACTTGATCAGAAATACAGTGTAGACAAGTGTTAATGGAAAACAAATTGCTAAGCTCCAACTTTTGGATGGGAGTGTACATTGGTTCAACATGATTCCAAATGAATAATATAGCTCTATAACTGCTTGATGTGTAAGCAAAACTGTTAAGTTTGCAATGTCAGTTTAAGCTGAGTTCCTGAGGTTTAAGTGTAATCAAACAAGTAGTCAGGGGATGGTGACGATGTTAAGTTCTGGCACGCAGTTGCACTGGCAGCTCTAAAGCACTTAGGTACAGAGGTGCCTTGAGCTTGATGCTTAATGTCAACATGCTAATGCTAAGCAGGTTATCTTGTCGGTAATTGGCACATTTGGCACACAGTGATTGATCACTGAAGAGATGTTTTATTTTCACTGTATTTTTCATCATTTACCGTATTCAATACAAATATTGAAATCAAATATATTAAGGCCATCACTTAAAACCATTTACTATTTTTAGTGTTCATTGCATCTGCAACATTGCAAAAATGTTGTTTCCTATTTCCGTGTTTTTGAAGTCAACACTCACGTTCACAAAGTTACGTTTTTGTGAGAGCAATGTGTGTCAACCTGTTTATTCAGCTTAAAGCAGTCAAATGAGTAGTGAAACGCATCAGGTAGAATATCTGCATCTAGCTCCTACTACTACAGATCTAATACGTCGGAAATTCATCTGTGACACGTTTTTATCTGGAAACTCTACTTTTTCATAACATAAAAGGAAACAGTCTTCCAACCACAGGAGATAGTGGCAACACGTTTCTTTCTAATCGTAAAACCTATTTAACATCACTAAGGTGCAAATGATAAAAAAAAAATCAAATTTTTGGTCGTGAATATAAAGACTACTTTGTTATTTATTGTCATAAACTATATATGTTGTAATAATACAATTATTATGTAGAAATATATGGAACAAATTCATATAGTTTAAACCTGTGAAGCGTTTGTGTATCTATGACTGGTTAATAAATGTTTTTCAATACACTTTATTTAGTTGTTCATATGCGTAATCATGTAGACACGCTGTAAAGAGGAACTAAAAATGTACTAAGGGTTTACGTTTCAGTTCGTGATGCTTCATGAGATAAAAATATTGATATTCACACACATAACACATTTGGTATGTTACAGTATATACTGCTCTAAAAGTGAAAATGTCAAATCTAGTTTTACAGAATAGGTGTATTTTCCCCATGCTGTAATATAATAAATGAGTTTTGATTCATAGTTTTCATTTATTCTAGGTAACTTGCTGATAAAGCAAAGTCACTTTTTTTTCTTCATCTATTACAGTATTCGGCAAGCACACACTCCCTCTCTGTATTTCTCAGAAGGGGCCTAGACTTTCAATTTTTGCCCCCTCTGAAAACCCCTGCTCTGTTTTTTTTTCAGACTGTCCATGGATATTACCTGCAGGCTTGTGGGCTGGACTCGTGTTGACTGCTCTCATCCTGTTTGCTGTTTTTATCTGCTGGAGGGCAAAACGTAGATCATACAGAGCAGGTACGTCACACGTGTAGGTGTTGTTTCATCACAGTTTTTCATACTTTTATTCTTGTAGTTAAAGAAAAAAATCTTCCTGGTGAGGCGACAAAGCGGTGTGCAAGCATGCCTACTCAGTGGCAGTAACTACACACGCTGTTAGCCATAATTGAGAGACAGCATTTGCTTTGAAGTCATACAGTTTAAGGTCACTGCTTATCTCTCTTGAACACATCCTCCCACTGTTTCCTTTACAGTGAAAAAACTCTGAGTAAGGTAAAATAAAATTAACATACCTAGTTTTAGTTTAAGTTAGAATTAAACATTGTCTAAAGCTCATTTATTAAAGAAAGTGAAATTTCTGTTTTTTTTTCTCTGAAAAGTTAAATATATGGGAGTTTTTATAATCCGGCAAAGTTACATAAGGAACTTCGTGTTTAGACATGATGTTAGACAAAGCTGAGAAGCATGACAGTCTGAATGGGGAAACCACATCCTGTTCACATTCAGCCTGACACAATTTTTTGGTATAACGTGACGCACACTTCACAGGCATCTTACTCATACTGAGCATCAGGTCCTACGTATGTAAAATCGTCCCAGAACTGATTGTTTTGGATGATGCTATTTTGCAATTTCATTGACATTTGCTGTATTTCCAGTGAAGCAGTGTCCCAATACTGGAAGTTACAGATAAACAGAACTAATTCCAAGATCAAGCATGCTGTTCTTGCTTTCTGATTAAAAGAGCAGATTGTTGCACTAAACGAGACAGTTGTCTACTTTGAAAGATTAAATCGGTGTTAGATTAAATTTTCCTAGTCACTTTGGCTGCGTTTGCATTAATAACCATAATGTTCACTGTAATCAAGAAAGCACTGATGTCGGCAGTTCCCAGTAATCGAGTATACCTGTACTTTCTTCATGTTGTAACATATTAGTGCATTGATATCTTCAAAGGATTATTTCTACCCAAATAACTAAAGACATATTTTCCTTTCTCGAAGGAGTACCGTGCCACGTGAATAGTTTCGGTTGTGTCTGTTGAGGTTTTGAATTTCTTATCTCTAAGATTTTTACACAATCTCAGTACAATAGTAATGAAACAGGGCTGTGCAGCTCGAAGTATTCATATAAAATATACATTCATTTGACTGAATTCTATGGATTAACTGATTATACTTAAAATGTTAAATAATGTAGTAAACTAGTAAATGTGGAACTCTCCTTGTCTGTTCAGAGTGTGCAGCCTTTGGCACTAGAATATTGTTTCTACCTTAATCCCCTCAAGGGGAAAGGTTTCTCTTTGTTCAGACGAGTAATCAAAATTTAGTGGCATTGCTAGTTGTGCATATTCAGCTTGCACGAGTGTGAGGTGGAAAGTTCAAACATTAAGCATATATTGGATGACAATGGACTTTCCACTGAGTAGTTTAACCTCTTAAATAACATTTTACATACATTACAGTTTTTTAGTGGTTTATTGTGGATTTGTAAGGAGGAAGATGTAGAACACTTTAACTATGTAAGGACATACAGCTGAGCATTTTTGATAATTGATATTTAAATAACCAAATATATATTCACAAAGCAACTGAAATAATATGTAGTCTTTTCTGGGTCTGCTGGTGGCTGGTAATCAGCCATACCTTTTAAAGACTTTACATTTATACTGCCACAGAGAAAGCATTTGTAATGCTCTTATATTTTTGGCGTCTTCGATAGATTTAATCGAATACACCGATTCATCTAAAAATGAAATTCAGCCATTTAATGGTGAATCAGTGACTGGAACATGCATATGAGAAACAGTGAAGCGGATTAAACTGTGGGGGAGGACAGAAAAGTTTATAGGTATTGATACTATATTCTACCCTGAAAATTTGACATCACTGTGGAATCTATTCTAATTGCCGTGAGTCAAATGTGGTACAAAATGAAACTACAAACCTTTTACACCCGTCTTCCAAGTCCATAAAAGGTGAGTTCTATCTTTAAGATGCATTTAACGAGGAGGTACGTTTTATCACCTAAATACTGGATCACAATGAATTGTGGTACATTTTTTCAGGTTTATTAATTGGGGTATAATAAAAAAAACATTTACTTAAATTTGTTTTAAATTCTTATAAACAGCTGAATGATTAACAGCACTACAGACCTGTCTGTAACTAGGATGTAGTGTCACCTACAGGCCAGTCGTTATAACTATAACCAGACTACGCAAAGCTACATTTAAAATATGATCAGCTGTCAATCTGCATAATATGTGATGCATTTTATTTGTACTAAAACTATTTATTTACCATATCATCGCAAGAGGCATCTTTATAAGCATGTTTATTTATTTGTGGTATTTCTATTGTGTGACAGGCAGCACCCGTATTCCTGTTACTCTGCTGGACATGATTCCCCCAGCGTCAGTCAAGTCACTGGACCTGACTTTACCAGCCACATCACTGGACCTAACTTTACCAGCCACATCACTGGACCTGACTTTGCCAGCCACATCACTGGATCTGACATTTCAGTCTACAAAGCCAAATGGTTACTGCCAAGAGAGCTGCGCCGTGGAGGACTTTACAATACCACTTTTTAACAAAGGTGATCCTCTAAATCCCTGAATACTACTACACACAGTACACATTAGGTTTACTGTTTTTATCCCCAGTATAAGTTGTTTAAGTATTTTGGAGTATTTTTCATACTTTTCTTAAAGAACTAAAGAGATGACAGAAAATGGACAAAGACTGAGTATAGCATGTAACAATGGCCACCAGCCAGACTGTAATCAGGGATGTTGTGATTCATGCTTATCTTAACCCCTAAGCCACACATGATGTGGTGCACAACAGCCACGTATTTACCCAGAAAGTCCCTGGCAATTTTTTTTGCACTCTTAGTAGTCATCCACCGCTATATCAACAGACCTCTCATTAGAGGACCATAAATGTTTTCAGCTCTATGGAGATTAAAATTCACCAGGCCTCACAAAGTACACAGTATGTTTTACACAGCAGTGCAAAGTTACCTTAAAAGATGTTGACATTTAATATTGCTTTTGTCATCATTCTAGATGAAAGAAATGGTAGTTGCAGCATGGGCAGCAGCCTTCCCATAACACCACTGAAGGCCTCCGTTTCATTTGCTGAACCAGATTACATCCATAAAAGTGCACGGTACAGCCCCGGCAACTTCCGGAGGACCCACTCAGAGCCACAGGAGGATGAGTGGTGTGGGACATAACCAAGTAAATGTTGTAGAAACATTTAGGTATAGCTTTAATTCTTCCTCCTGGATGTATTCTCATAATACATCCCTAGTCCCTTCCAGCCTTGAAATGATGCAACTTCTTTTACAAACCTTGACGTGACTGTGTAAAGAGGATAGGGTTTTACTTTGAGGAGGTGCCTGATGCCCCCTGCAGGGATTTTGTGAGAACTTCAGCTTAGGTATTTCTGTGTAGCATTTTAGTGAACCTAACAACCAAGTCCTGGTGTGAAGTAAATGAAAAGACATTTATCATGTGAAAATCCTGAGGAAAATACTATTGTTGCTCATTCCTTTTGTGATTTTGGAGGAGCTTCACAAGTGAAGGCGTCTGTGGTCTACAGCACAGTCCTGCTTCTATTAAGAACAAATCTAGTAGTAATCTAGTAAATACTTATTAGTAAGTCACACTGTTGGACAGGGAGATGTGTTCCTTTCCATTATAATGAACAAGGACACGGTAATTTATTTTGAATCAATCCTATCTACATTGTCTTGCTGCTGTAAATATGTGCTGTAAATGTGTATTCATTCACAGTGGAAAATAAGATCCAGATCCTGAATTCTAGCATTTTTTTTTTTACTCTAGAACTCAGTGTAGGATCTGTCTGAGCCATTTTCAAAAAGAAATGTGTATATCTATATCTATATATCTATATCTATATATCTAGATATATAGATATAGATATATAGTGAAGCTGTTTTTGAACATATACATTTTCAATAGGAACAGATTGCCTACGTGATATTCATACAGTTTTTTATGTGATGTGCTGACAATAAGAAAAACGTACTTCTAGAATTATCCTTTAATGTAATCTATATCTTTGTAATTATGCTTTAAAGTATATGTAATTTAAATTATAATGTTACAACTTCAGCTTATGATTTAGGTTGAGAATTGTACATGTAAAATGTCAAAAGCCAAAAAACTCTATGTTTTGTTTTTTTTTAAGTAAACTGTGATGCAGATTTTCACCACTGAATGTCAGTATTTATAACTCTGGGATGTTCGATAGCGATACCACACACATAAACATGTTTGGGAGTACAGTGTGGTGTAATAAAGAGGCAGCAGTGACGCCAAAACGGATGTAGAATTTGTTTATAACATTGTGGAGATGGATGTGCAATATGAGGAATTTTGTTGGGAATGTTTACACAAGTTCTGCTGCACTCTTTACAATTAGTACCATTAGAAACAAACAGTTACTGTGTACATAACAGTATTTTCAATGACTTTCAGTATTGTGATATTTAAAACTATTGTTGATTATAATAAAATGCTATAATCTTTTAGTACTTTTCTATTTAGAATAGGTAGAATGTGTATTTCCAGTGACTTCAATTTGCCTTCTTGAAGACTTGCTTGGCAACCACACCTTCAACTCTCATCTCCTGCAGAGAGGAAAAAGACCAACGAGCACAGGGAAAGAAAAAGAGGGGGGGTGTAAGTGCATAGTGAGAATCAGTATCACAGTTTGATAATCAAATTCATTCATTCACTTATCATTAGTCACTGCTTCTCCCTTCTCATGCAGAGTGTAACCTCTAAAATCCACCATTTCAAAGCTTGATCCTCTTTCCCAGTTCTCAGCATCCACAATGTACCGTTTTGTCCCAAATACAACAGAGGTATTAGAAATCCTGTGAGCTACTTAGTGGAACAATACTGATTGTTAAAAATCTTAATCAGCATTGACATAACATCTAATCTTAAACTCTTTAACAATCAGAGTGATTAAGACCAACGGAAAGATCCATTGGTACTGTGTATTCGATCAATTTTCTGCTTTAACTTGCAGTAGGCCACTTCATAAGAGTAGCAACAAACAGCCTAAGCCAGTACTGCCTGCGTATCATTTGAAGAACTGTTTACTTATCCGCCAAACTTAATACCCACATTCTGAGAGGCAGAAAAGACTGGATGCACACGTTTTATTTCCTAAAACCACTAAAACACAATAGGTGATTCCTGCCAGGAAAGGCAAGCAATCATTAGATAAGTTTTTGATTTACATTTGTATTTATACTTTGGCTTGTATTTTATTATGTGCCATCCATAAAAATCATTGGCAACCCCATTCGGCAATCCTGCCTCTGGATCACTTTAAGTATTGTGCTACACTGGAGGAAATAACCAGAATTAAATCTCCTCATAAGATAAATTTAATTCTGGTTAATCCATCTGATAGGAGAAACTGACCAATGTCGGCCCAGTGGTCTAAGCCAGAATCCAGTGTTAAAAGACCCTGAACTTTAGCCTCCACCCACTGTGAATTTGGGATGGTTGTTCTTGTTGCTAACGTAACAGCAACTCTCGAAGAGTGAGCTGTTTTCAGAGTTGTTGTGGTGTTCTCCTAACTCAGGACTCCTTTCAACCCTGCACAACAGCTACCGTGCAACGCACTGCATGACGTCCAAACCCTGTTATTTGCATGACATTTACCATATCAACTTAACCATCTTTTTAATCTTTATATCCTTTTATTTTCCTTGTCCCATTACACCCTCCCCCCCTTTGTGTCCCTCTTTCCCTCTGGTGTGGCCTCTTATTCACATATTTTCACTCCATCCATACATCCTTACCAAATGCAGCTTGTCCCCATCCAGCCAGTGTGTCCACCCTCGTCCCTGTTTCTCGCCTCGCTGTACACACACCAGCTTGTCTCCTTCCCAGCTCACTGTAGTCTGCATAAGCACACAGTTTGTAGTTAGTATGTAAAGTAGCTCAAATTTTCAATCAAGCAATGGCAAAAGCCTTTGTGCGCTACAAAAAGGAGACTAATGGTCCTTTTGAGGTCCTTTTTCCTCTCTTGAGCCTGGTTTTCTTTTGTATTGCTTCTCTTTGGTCATTTTTTTTTGGATCACATCAAAATAACTCTGCTTATTTTGATTTATGCAATTGTTTCTGAATGAATCTGTGAACTTTAAACAGTTTTTTGTTGTTGTTTTTTTTAAGCTCATTGCTTTCTCCTTGTCAGACTCACACACACACACTTATTGTAAACTGGAACTGGGATTAAAGCAGCAGGGGGTGGTTACAACACACAATCACATCAGTAGGTGGGTTACCTTTGCTCAGACGCTGCAAATTAAACACACTATGCAAAGCTGTATAACAAGTAATGAAACTGTATATTCACTGTCGCATTAAGCCTTTGCACATACTGCAAACAAATCAGGGTGCTTATTCAGTACAAACAAACACACACCTGACAGGTACGCCCGTCCACAGGCCCCAGGTCCTCGGTAAATTCTTCTCCAATAGTAAAATCCATGTCAAAGTTCTTGAAGGTGGTGAGGGTGCGGATCTTCATGGCCCCAGTGTCTGGGTTATGGGTGATCTCTTTGGTGGGCTTCAAGAGACACACAATTGTCCTCAGAGCAAAGTTAATATCTGAGGGAAGATACAGAGAGAAAAAAAATTATGTAGGTCATAAGTTCCTCTTTGTTGTTACTTTATAAAGGAGAAGCTTCATCTGTCACCTCCAGAAAGAGTGAATACACCCTTTGTTGCAGTGTGAGGGGGATCTGGGGTCATGTAAAGGACAAGGTGGTGATTTCATTACACTAATGTGCTGCTGCAAATGAAGATCGTCTACATCATGACATCAGTCAGTGAGTATTACTTCAAGATGACCTCAAAGCAGCACAGCAATCACATGTTGCTTGTTTCAAATGAAGGGCAACAAAGTGTCGTGGAGGAGAAGAGCTACTGGTTAGTTGTTTTTATACAATAAAATATGTTTATTTAACGCGTTGCGTCTGTATAAAAAGCTATTGAGACTAACAATCTTACCTAAAGCACCGAGGTAGGCGTCCATATTCTCCTGCTGCACCACATGAAACGTGCCGGAGTAATTAGGTTTTGCCATTTTGTTCGTTTGTTCTTTGCGAAACTGCAGACGAGGTGAAATCTCAGTTTTACTGTTGTCTTGCCTTTTCTGGAGTCAAGTCTGGATCCGATCAGTTACCGCCTTGTTTGATATCGGTTTCACTTAGACAAAGCCTGGATTGGACTGTGCGTAAGATGAGAGCGAACTAATGCCTCCCGTTATGCTGCTCGGCTGCTCCAAGATTGAAGTATGCAGTTTATCCCGGGTTTCAAGTCCACACAGGATTTTTGAAGTCGTTTCAGTCGAGATAACTGAGGCTGGGAGCAAAGTTTTTGTGCAGGATTTCGTATGTGTGGGTGGGAAGTTCATTCATCTTCCCTAAAGCCTTATCCAGTTACAGGCAGAGGCGGTGCTTTGGATCCCTAAAACATGTGCTGGGCTGGTGGGGGTGCTGATCACACTGCTCAAAAAATAAAGGGAACACATAATCATTCCGAGTCCCTAACACTTCTTAACACTTCTGGTTCTGCAGGTGGTGGCCACAGACCATTTCCCTGTCCTCATCCTTTCTGGCTGATTTTTAATCCCTTTTGCATTTTGCCAGTGTCCTCACCACTAGAGGTAGCATGAAGTGGTGTCTGCATCCCACAGAAGTTGCTCAGGTAGTGCAGCTCATCCAGGATGGCACATTAATGCGCACTGTGGCAAGAAGGTTTGCTGTGTCTCCCAGCACAGTGTCAAGAGCAGGGAGGAGATACCAGGAGACAGGCCTGTACGTTGTAGACAGTGCATACAGGTGGAGGCTACACAAACTACTGAGCCTCATTTTGAATTGTCTTGAGGAATTTCCACAGAAGTCGGATCAGCCTGTGATCTGACTTTTCAGCTTTTATTTTGAGTATGATTCTGAATCCAGACCTCCATGGGATAATGATTTTGATTTCCATTGATCGTTCTTATGTTTTTTGTTTTCAACGCATTACACTATGTAATAAATAAAGATTTTCAACTGAAAGATTTGATTCATCGGGATCTAGGATGTGTTGTTTAAGTGTTCCCTTTATTTTTGAGCAGTGTACATTTGTTCATATATTGGGCGCTGGCCACTATATTATATAAGTCAAATGCATTACATAAGTTTAATTTCTACATGCAGTAAAATTGTCTAGAGTTTAAGTATTAATCAGCTGAGAAAAACAAAATGGACGGAGAGCCGAAGGAGGCAGGTCAAGCAAATGGCCCATCATGACTATCACATACTAAATTAATAAAAACCTAAATCCTCATATGAACACACACGAAACATTACATTATAATCCACTGGGTCAAACACCAGGGCTGATTTCATGCACTAATCGCCCCTTTTCTCAATATATTATTTGTCTATGTTCAAAAGCTGTAAAACTGAATATTCATTTATTAAACTGGAGTTGCAGTAAAACCTTTAACAGCATCAGGCACCAGACTGGTTAGAGACTTGTCGTGTGTGAGGTGTGAGAACAGTATAAATATTAAAATCGTGTCTGTTCACGTCACTTTCTGAAAATTATTGTATTTCCTGATCTTGATGCACTTTATTAATGTACATCTAGAACAGCAAAACTTGAGCCAACAAATTAAAGATTTTTTTAACAACCTAATGTGATGAAATCTTTGCATCTGTGGTAACAGCTTCCCAATATGATGTGTTTCTTTAAATAACTGAAAAAATGATTAAACAACAAACTCCTCACAAGAAGCCTGCTTTTATTTTAAGCAAATGCATGAACCAATGAGATGCCAACAATTTATGTATCTTCTCAGTTTTTAATCCTGACTTTTATTTTGCATTAGGTCTCAAATTAAAGACACATTCTGTAACAAACAAGTGCCTGCATAAATATAATAACACGACATACTTTGATACACTTTCTCAGTTTCTTCTATTTTTTTCTCACTGAGCCACTTTTCTTATCTGACTTTGACTTCTTTGCATCTTTCTTTCCTTTTGAAAGATTCTCGTAAACGTCATCCTTGTTTCTGTAAAAGAGACAGAGGAAAATATGATGAGTGATTTCTTCAGAGATTGAACAATATATTTTAATATAGCAGTTGCTACTAGTTAGACACACTTTTGATCATAGACTATGAAGAGGTTGATGAACGATTTAAACAGACCTAAAAAACGAACCATGAATTAGTCACTCAAAGCTGGCAGCCAACTATTCAGCGCTCCAAGTGGGTCAGAGTTTACCGTGTTTAGGGCTCATTATCCATTGTATTGTTTGTGTGCGGCTTTATCTTTCATGATTAGTTACAGTCAGCGGTGCTTGAGCTCAGAGTATTATCAAAACACAGAGAAGTGTGGTGATTTAATTTATACACTGCTAAATGACCTTTGTCAGCATTATACTATGACAGATTTTATAAATGTAGTTCAGTTGTGTAAAATCTTATGTAAATAAAAATAAATTAGCTTGTATACATTTTACAAATGTGTGTTGTGTTGCGTATACTATAGCAGGGACTGAAAGTCAGCATGGCTTGCATTCCTAAATCTTTCTCTTTTGTGTCCATCAGCATTATATGAGTACAACACAAAATCACTGTGATGTCCCCTTTAAGCAAAATCCACCAGTTTTACACATCAATGTCTGTTCTACAGCATGTGTGAACAAAGTTGTGTAAAGCATTTTGTACTTTTTGAGCTGCTTAATGTCCAATAAATTTAAATAAATAAATAGAAATGATGAAGTGGTGTCACTTTAGTTAATCATTTGTGTCTCATAAAAAATATTAATTCTTTATGTTAATCATTACATATGGGTTTAATGCTAAAGTGGAGGAAGCATTCTTTAATAGTAACACAGAAATTACAGATGTTCTCCTCTAGATCAGAGATCACATTTCCTGTATCTCTGTGAATTGCAAATGAAACAACTACAAACTGAAGTTCAGGTTAACTTTATCTACCCTGAACAGCAGATGCATGTAATAAATTGCTAATTTTAGTGAAACTACATCATTACACCGGAAATAGATTCAAATCTTGACCTAATTTCTGTGCAAAACAGTACATGTTTTTACTACACTTTATAAAAGGTTCTATTTTTTTCACAAAAAATTATTTTATGCAAGAGTTAAATCTGCAGCTGTATTTTTGGACGTTAGTGTTTGAAACTAAACCACAGGGTTTGTTTAAAGGAAAACGATTTCCTAATTTTAAATATGTAAATAATGTCTTAAGATGAATATTTTTATAATGTAGTCCCCAGGCTGAAAAAAGTGGAGTCCAGCTACAACTACATAACCTCCCCCCACCCACCGCTCCTTCTCTCTACAGCTCAGTTCTTCCTCCAGAAACTGCTGACTTTGCTAAAGGCAGTGAGTAAGTCATGGCTTTGAAAGTAGGACGGCAGTGTGAGGTTTAGTAGAGCGATGTCAACGTAGTAGAGGCATCCACGTCACAAAGAATTACAGACACACTTGCTCACTTTGAAACCTTCCTGCTTGCCGGTTGGTGTTTGAGTTGCAGATTGCCATACTCCGTATCAACATCCTGGGGAAGAATAACAGAGAGGGTTCAGATATGACTTATGCAGAATTACTCAAACGTAGAGAGAGGTCATGTCACTGGTTTAGCCTATGTGGTCGAACGTTTTCTGTCTCAGGGTCAATGTTCAAAGGTCAGAAGCTCTGATAACGTATCATTCTGTCGGCGTTAAACTAGCTGACTCTAGTTTACCAAGCACTAGGCAAAGTGCAAAGATTTGTTGACATACACTTTATATCTATATCTATATATTTTTTTCTTACAATACTTTCTTGAAGCCATATTTCACCCACAACTAAAGACTGTTTGTTGGTGTGTTTGATGGTCTGTCTCACCATGGAGGCGCTCTGCTTGGCCTTGGTGCTCTGTATGTACTCAGACACAGCCAGATAGATGAACTTGTACTGGGCCTCTGTTTGCACCATACCAGAGCGCTGTTCTCGCACCATTTGGATGTATTTTGGGATGTCAATATCACAGTCAATACCTACAGAAGGAATCACAAGAAGGAAAATAAAGTGTTTGTGTTGAATGTTTTTGTTTCAACCTTTTCTCAAAAACAGATTTTTTAAAAAAACATTTTTACCTATATTGTCAAAGGTCTGAAGGATCATGTCAATCACCAGAATCGTTCCTGTCCGACCAATCCCAGCACTGGACAGATTTAAAAAATAAAAAAATAAAGTGGATATATATTTATGAGTCAAAACAAGATACGAGCAAAGAAAAACTGAACATTAATAAAGGTTCTAACAAAACTACAAACCTACAGCTATGCTAGCAGCTCTGTGAGGCTGTACTAAATACTAACATGCAAAGATCATCACAGTGACAATGCTAGCATGCTGATGTTTAGCAGGTGTCATGTTTATTATCTTTACAATATGAGTTTAGCTTGCTGGCATGTTAATATTTGCTAATTAGCACTAAACACAAGGTATAGTCGAGTCTTATGTCATGACTTTCAAAACGCACAATTTATTATTGAAATATAAATTTTTCGTCAGATTAGCTGGTGGGTGAAATCTTATCCATGCTGTGCAGTCTTGTGAACATGCTTACATACAAGTAGCTTATATGACTGCTTACACAAAGCTCATGTAAGCATTTACCCAACAACAAGAAGCACATGTAGCCTCACTATCCCCTGAAACATATGGGGAAAATTCCAAAAGGATAAACTGTTGAATCAAAAACTTGTTCAGCTACTACTAAACTTATTCCTGACAATATGACTATTTAAATCTGAAACCTAAAGTATGTTCTCCTAATTTATAATTATGATTGTGTTATACATGGAGCACTATCTCTTTGACACATGTCGTTACCCACTATTTGAACTGATTGCATTAAGATCAATTAATAATATGTGTAAACATTTTAATTGTTTAGTGTTTAGATTATATTTCAGCCACAAAATATTTATTAGTCAGAAAAACAACTGAGGAGGGGACATTTTCCACATTTTGTATTTACTTTACTATTATTGTTTTTTTTTAAACAATCAAAAAATGATCCATGAAAATAATGTTATAATAATGAATAATGTGAATAATAAATAATGTGTCTAATATTGCAACTGGTGCTCTAAGGAATCACACCTCCAAAGAGTTGCAGGGAAACTATTACAAATTTGGCAACCAGTGAAAAAGTGTCTAAAACTTCTTCAACAAAATAAATATTGATAATCCCTGGAATATTTTTATCTCTTTGCGATATTGGTACAATGAGGCACTGGGGCTCTCTGTGCAGTACCTGCAATGGATGATCATGGGCCCAGCATCAGGAAATTCACTCTGTCTAGCATTCACTTGAGTGAGGAAGCTGAGGACGCCGCCTGACTCCTGAGGGACACCATGGTCGGGCCAGCTGAGGTACTGGTAGTGTGAGACTTGACGACAATATTTTGGCTGTTAAATGGCAAAAAAATAAGCCAAAAAATAAATCAGCAAAATGTATTAAAGTAATTTAATGCCTTTACATCAGCTGCATACACAGAGATTAGTGAGTGCAGCCACATCAAAGGTTTAAAGGTTACCTTGTCTATACAAGCAATCTCCAATTCTCGGACTTTATAATCAGTAGCTTCTCTCTCTGACATACAGGTCACCACGTACGGGCCCACCTCCTTGGTGCTATGAAGCTCCGGCCAGTAAGGCACACATTTGTTCTGCACAAAAATTTAAAAGCACAAATACAAAATCATAAAATACATCCATCCATTTTCTGAACCGCTTAGTTCCCGTAGGGGTCACAGGTGTGCTGGAGCCTATCCCAGCTGTCATACGGGCGAGAGGCGGGGTACACCCTGGAGAGGTCCCCAATCTATCACAGGGCCATCATAAAAAGCATAAAAAATAACTGGGATTACATAATACACCCACATCTCCAGATCTCAGTTACAACAACATAAAAGGCAGTTGAAACAGTTTGTCTTCAGTTTACATGCAACTAAAGCTATACTCATTTAGTGATAAGTATATTGGGTTTGAGGAAACTCCCAGTACTAGATTAAAGTTGCCTTTTATTATAAATACTGGATATTTTTCATGACAGGCTGTGTCTGCACATAAAAGAAAACGCTCACAGCCACGTTCCTCCAGTTAATAGCTGAGAGGCCAGTGTCAGCAGTTTTAATATATAAAAGAGCTCAAGTCCTGCTGTCAAGTCAGGAATGTTTAGTGGGAATATTTGGTGCTTTGCAGTAAAGAAGAATCTTGATGTCATAGGTCTGCAATGCAATTTAAATTACAGTTTAAATTATATTTGTATTAAAGCATCCGCACTCATTTCCAAGGCTTTGAATGACAAGAAGATTGATCTGCCCCCCTCAGTGGAAATATCATTAAAGTCGTTTAGCTTTTAATTTCATTGGCATTTTGATCATTTCATTCTTTCTGCAAATACAAAAACAACAACAAAAAAACACTTCAACTCCAAAACAACTCTCATAATTGTTGTCTTGATACTGACCCGTCCTTTTTCAACCTCTCTCGTCGTCATGACAATCACATGTGTGTTTTCCTGCCACACCATCTGCCAGAAATCATTGACAGTTGTTGCTAAGCATCCCTGAGTGGCGATGTAAATTTTCTGATCTGTGGACTCACACAGGGTATTCTGCAGACACAGAGAAGAACAACACAACGTCACTGGAGGACAATAACGGCAGGCGTGGTGTTTTTCTCATGTTGTTACATGTTGTTACATGTCTGTGTCTGTGTTACTGTGAGGCCCAGAAACTTTGGACACTTACTTTCACATAGTTGGCGTTGATGTAATCTGAACCCACAACATTAGGATCAGTGTCCCTCAGGATGACCCTGGTTTCATTGACTTGTGGGAAAAAACAAGTGGATAAAGTGAGGACATGGTGGGACAGGAGAACTAAACATTCAGTTAAAGTTAGCACCATGGGAATTTTTTCTTCAAGGCATGTGGTGTCAAACTTTATACCGAGAAGATTAAAAAACTCACAGGGAAGAATGTTCTTGTATCTGTTTTTGCTCTTGTTTTCAGGTCTCTGGCCTTCCTCTCTGCTCTTTTTCACCTTTGCCTCCATCTTTTGCAGAGCCTAGTGGGAGAAAGATGACGGCGTAATAACCACTGTGTCCCAGTTCAGAGCTACGTACTGACTGTATAACACGCATAAGAAATTAAATAAAGTTTTATTGTTTTCTATTAACAGCAAAATTATACAATAATCTAATCGATAACCACTGCCACCACCAATAAAACTTCACAAACACAAACACGTTCTCACAAGATCTTTGTGGAGCTGTGCCAATATAATAATAGTGTAAATATAATATAAATATAATAGTAGTAGTTTCCACTTCCTGACTTCATGTAAATGTTGTTTTTCTCATTTGATATATATAATAAACTGAGTATATTAAAACTCAACAATTTCAGGCTGTTGGTTTGACAAAAAGAGCAACTGAGGGAACATCTGTACTATGTTGTGAAATTATATAAACAGTTGAGGAGATAACTGTCAGAAAAATCTATAATAAAAATATTTGCAGAACTAGTCACAACCACATACAAGTAGCTCCTCTAAACTCTTAAAAAATATTGAAGGATCTTGAGTAAACGTAATTTGATCAGTGTGAACACTCAACATACTCAAAGCTTGTTTTGCTCAATTATATAGTGGGCAATAGGACACAGTTAATGTATTCCACCACCACAAGATGGTGGTATATTACCTATAGTTGACCACAGTAAGGAAGTAAGTAAAGTAAAAGTATGATGAACAGTTTGGTCAATAATAAGTTGCTTGATATATAATTTACTTTTACTCAATTTCGGGAAAGCCCGTGTATTCATTTGCTTACCACTGTAAATATATTATCACCACTGTAAATATACAGTAAAAGAGTTCAGGTCGAATCTTACGTCAAACTCCTCCCAGAAGCCGGCCTTGCTCTTCTGTCCTTCGCCCTCCTGTTCCTGCTGTGCGGTCTGGTCCAGCTGTTTCACCCTGGTCTCGATATCTGCAGCGTTTACTCTGGTGGAGTAATATGGCTGAGAAGGAGAGAAGTCAAATTGAACAGTAGAGATGAAAAAAAAGAGAGGCAATGAACACCAGACACAATACCAGTCACAATGAGAAAAACACAAATATGTGAGTAATATTTCCTATCTGTGGGCTGTGCTGTTCGTCTATTAAAATAAGTTTCTGTTCTTTACGGCTAACTCACAGTCGAAGTAATGAATTATTATATAAAACTAAATTATAATCTGGATTTAATCAGAAATCCTACTCATTCTGACTGTTCTACAGTATATAATGTGTGCAAGAAAACCCAGTTCACCTGTTTGAGATACACCCAGTTCCCAGAGATCTCCTCAATGCCTTTGCGTTTATAGTTCTCCACCAGGTCTGTCAGCGTGTCAAACACGTCTGAACCTCCTACTGTATACCTGTCATTCTGGACACACACAGAAACACACTACATGTCATTCTGGACACACTGTGTCAAACCGTCTGGTGTAAAAATAACTATGAAGCTCCAAAAGATGTTTTGCCCAGTTAAAGTCACAAAAAAAAGACTCAGAATGAGGCAGAGAATTACATCAGATATTTAAAAATAAATATTACAGGCGCAGGGATAACAATAATACTTTCTAATAAGAGAATAAATTATATAGTTAAGTAATGCTTAACTAATGCATGACTCATAATGATTTAACACATGAATTAATGAAAGATGTATTATTATGTATCCCGTTACTCACCATTAACTAATGATATAGTCACTATCACAACTTACAGAGTGTTAATTACAAAATGTTAATTTATCATTACTTCATATATATTAATTAATATGACACCATATTCTCATAATAAACTACTCAAATAAAGGCAAAACAACTGTGCCCCCCCCAAAAAACAAAAAAATATTCTGGCCGCTGGTTCCGTACCCGTTTCCACTTGGACCAGCTGCGGCACTGTTGTGTTCTGTCGTCTGCATGGTGTCATATGCCACTAGGAGCGTTTCAGATGCAAAGCGGCTTGTTCTTGTTCAGGATTTCCTTGACTTGTCTTTGTTTTTCACATAATTTAAGTTTTATCTGCTTTGTTTTTGCACTTGTTACTTCCTACTTTGATGTGTATTCATGTACAACACGGATCAAAGAATTACAGCTGTGTTTCAGTTGTTAGAAAAATGTATGTATACTTCCTCCAAAATATTTTGTATATCTACATCTTAATATCTAGCTAAACTATAATTTACATACAGTGCATGTATGTAAACCAGTGTTTTCCCTCCTCGAAATTTGAGCTTGATGTAGATCAAATGCCTGTAATGGAGCTGATTTGGTGGTATATCAATAAATGTATGAAGTAAAGGTGAATTTTTTACTCTGTTAAGTATGAACTAATCACATAAATCCATAGTGACTTCATCATTTGTTAATGGTCATGATAAATATTTTATTAGTTCACAGATTAATCATTATGGGACATGCATTAATTAATCATTACGTAGCATATATGATTTATTTTCTTATTGGAAAATGTTATCAGAATAACTTACTCTGCATAAAAGACATGAATGCATACTAATACTCAGGTACTAACAGTAAGCAGTAAGGGACTCAGAAGATTAGAGCTGCGTATGGTTGGAAAACTCTCCTGATCTTTGCCATGTGCTCATTATAAGGCCTTTGTGACGCTTCTACTAATCTCACGTTAATCTTCTTCACCTCAGCGGTGCACAAAAAACAATGGCTGCCCATTTAAATGAGGACTGAATGCCGTTTTCTGTGGGGTCAACCACAGCTAAAAATAAAATGCAAAGGCCCTAATGGTAACAAAAAGAAACAGTCTAACAGAGGGAATGTGAGACACGACTGCGTGACCTGCTGCTGTACCATTAACATCGATACCAGCGGTTTGCACTGAATGTGTCAACGCCTAATAATGTCAGAATGCCCGCTTTGGTTTTACATCCCTCTTACAGCTTATTTTAAAACAGCTTTTTGTATCGACAACAATTGTTGTGACGGGCTAAAAAAAAACAGCTGCTTACACTTATAACCATTGTTGAAATATCAGTAAGTCTTGCATTGCATAACACAGGGGAAATGAGACCTTAAGCTTATTTCAAAGTGCACCGCTCAATTTCGGGAATACCCCTCAGCATTTTAATGTGATGTGAATCTGTTTCGGGGACTAATTCTGCACATTCAAAGCGCACAACTGACCAAAACCAACTCCTGGTTTCAGACATTATCTTGCATTTCACACACACAAGGACAAGCACCCACCTGGCACATAATCTTGATGTGAGAGACCCTCTTTGCTCCTGTTTTGCTCTTCTCACCTGTCAGAACCGACAGGACAAAATCACCAGGTTTGGACAGTGACTCTCTGACCAGAAAGGTCCCTGGGTCATCTCGTGCAGTGAGGAGTTTCTCCGCATTTGGCCCAGAGAGGTGACCGTGGTACCACCTAACACAGAACAGGACAGTGAATTTAGCACATATATATATATATGCATGCCCTGAGCTAAACCTAGGGTTTGTTTGTGTCATAAGATTCACTGATGTGACCTATAAAAAGACACAGATAAAAACAGTTTTAAAAATGTCTTTTGTGAGTAGCAACTGAAAAACACAAACATCCTTCATCTCCTTTTTTCGCTGCCACCTACTGTTTGTGTGCTAACCACATTGGGCTAGGGCTGCAGGGTGAATGACATACATCAGTCTATACATGGCTAAATAACTGTAAGACAGGGGTTGATGTAGTACACTGAGTGAGTAGAAATAAACAGAATCAGGTGCACTGCGTTGGTAGTTAAAAAAAGCATACATCGGTGTTGCTGTTATAAGCAGGTTGTATTTCTGTCCATCACTGTACTCTGTATATTCGTGTGTGTGTGGTGTGTGTGTGTGAATGAGTGAATGCACACTCTGCTGGGCTGGTTTGTGACTTAATTTTAGGCACGGTTCTCGATTTCTTCTTCTAAACTTCCTGATTTGCGGTCGGAAAATTTCTTGTGACAGATTTGGTGGCTGTAGAGGACAAAGTATTTATAGACTGATTCCTCCTCCCCTTTCTTCAATATAAAACATCCACAGACGACGTCCCCATACCCCCACCTCACACAGCATTTGCTCTCTTTAAAGTTTTTAATTATTCAGTTCTCGAATCGGACTGCATATTTTACATAAGATGAAATTAGACTTCACATGTTGGCTGCACGGGCACGTAGCACCTGCAAGCAACAAGGGTAGTGCCCATGCACTTTTGCACAAGCTAAAGAACAGCGTGCACAGAAAAAACAGATGACTAAACAGTAACTGGAGTGGTTTAATACAACAGCTTAATCATGCAAACGTAGTTCAACTATTTTATTACTTATAAAAAGTTGAAACTGTGTCACCAATCACAACTGATAATATGTTACATGCCAACAAGTGAATGACCAAATGTATCCTTTTTTTTCTGAGAAGATATAATCTGCCAGATTAGAACATACGTTCAAAAAATGCACCAAAGGGCAACCTTCTGTGTGTATGTATAATTATGCTTTGCTAAGATGAGTGAGATTGGGTGAGATGAGGAAGACAGCGAGTGAGCAATTACGAGATGGAGTGCGCAATAGAGGAAGACAAGTAAGGTCTGTCCATTGCTTTCAAAATTGTCAAAACTTAAAGTTTCCAACCGCAGTAACAAAAGGGAAGTTAGACAACTGACAAGACAAG
>OMLM01004692.1:2011-57342 GCA_900302695.1 Helostoma temminkii
GGGCATTATTTTCATGCTGATGCTACCAGTAACCAGAATGGGAGCTCCAGTGTACAAACATAACAACATAGTTTTACACTAATGTTAATTGTGTTACAGGGTTTCTTTTAAAGTTGTGTTTGAGGTTTCACACATAATTTTTCTCTACCTGTGACACTAACTTTGTGCAGCATTATTATTGCTACTAGCTGTCATTTCTCTGTAAGGCTGATATGCATTATGTTAGCTGACAAAGTGTCTATAACAATGGCATATTGTAAAGGAAAAGCAATGCAGTGAAAGGATTGTGTCACATATAAATTCAACACTAACCAGTCTTACAGGATGCCTTATCCATATATAGGCCATTACAATACTAAATTTCTATAGGGGTGGGTCTAGAAAACCTTTATGACGTGCATGGCCAGACTTAATTTAAATGTGTGGCCAATCCAGACTGAACTGTTACAGCAGGTCACTTCTGCATCATGCCACTGACGTCTTTTTGAATTTAATGCAGGGTTTGTTTTTTTTTCATTTTGGTTTTGGGAAACAAGAAATAAAACTTTTTTTTTCTCATAAAGATTAAAGAAGAAGAAAAAGAAGATGCAAACTTATTAAAAAAAGTCTTGATCCAAGATTCTAAATGCAACTGGCAGCACTGACAGGTGTGAAACTGATGAGGGACCATGCTTTTGTCACTTCACTAGCGAATCCAACTGTTTGGCCGGAGCACCTGTGGGGAAAGTAACAGCATCTGGGGTAAATGCGCGAGTCTGTGTGTGTGTCTCATCCTCCCAGGGAAACTCAACTCCATCAGGTGAAAAGAAGTAGCTGTCAAGTCCATGTTTATCAGAGATGTTGTCCAAAACACAGAGCAACAGTGTGAGGTAAAAGTGACGTTGCAGAGACACGATTAATTGCAAACTGGGAGTAAAGGGGGAAAATTGTTAGTTGAGAGTAGGCATTTATCCAGTTTGTGCAATAATTATTTGAATTTCTGTCAACCTGGCAGACCTCTATTATATAAGACACAAAGTATCAGAAAATATAACAAGTCTGGTCACAATGTGATTCTCCCGTCTCAGCTGTTCAGCTCTGTATTTATCTCTCCTCTCTGGACACCTTGTGAACCAGCGGTAAGCCCTAATATGATGAATTTGCTGGGAATACAAAAATAAAAATAAAACTACAAGTTGCTGTCTGTGGAAATTTTAATGCCAGGGGGCAAGGGCCTGGTTATGGACAAAGCATTGTTGCAAGAATCTGCCAAAGAAAGCAATCCAGTCATGCTTAAAATTATACTTTTGTGGAATGTCATATGTACAGTTTGTTTGTGCGTGTGCGTGAACACTCCGCTCAAACAGTATCTTGATCATTTTAAGGTGAAATGCAGTGCTAAGTGAAAAAACAGCAAACCAGCCTATCACCACACTTGTCCTCATAAATACAGTATGTGATATGGCTTGTGTCACAGTGAGCCAATGATGTTATTACGTTTTTGCATTTGAGAAGTTTCAGAGTTTAAAATTATAAAAGAATGTCAACATTAATTGATTTGTGCTCCGACCTGCAAATGTTTCACATAAGATCATAATAAATTTTTGATTCAAAACAAACAGCTTCCCCAAAAGAGTCATTAAAAGAATGTTTTGCTAGCAAGAAGTAAGTATCACCAACTTGAACTCAAACATACTGTAGAAGTGTGACCTTTAGACAGAGTAGTACTCCCCATGGCAACAAAGCAGTCAACACAGTCTCCTAAAATTTACATTCCTATACAACTAAGCTGCAATCACAGATATGTTTTTCTGGGAAACATAATTGCAACTGGAATAAATTTTCTGCTAACATAATGATCAAATATGCACAATTTACATAAATGATAAATCACAAACACATTGATACATATGAATTATATGTCAACAGGCAACAGATTTTTGTCCTCTGAAATATCCATGTCCATCTTTTTTCTCTTGTGATAATATCCAAACTTGTAGTTTAACATGCTGATATATGACTCCAACTTTATTAATGTGTTTTATGTTTGGGTGCAGGCACTCACATCACTATTTTAGGGTCAGGGAAAGATTGTGGGTTAAGAGCGAAAAAGTCACTTAACACAAAATTTACACACAAACATGATCTGGCGCTGACCCAAACCAAAGTGCTTTTCGTGCCTTAACCTAACCTCATGCAGGGCTGTGGTCTCAAGCTCCTGTCTGCGGCTTGTGAGTCCTGCACTGTAAACGCCATTCACCCAAACCTCCTGCGTGCAGCTTACTTCCTGTTAATTAATGTGATGGTTCATTAATTCACAAAATACGTTGTATTACATTGATAAAACAAAAACACAATCACAGTGTAGTTGTACAAGACTTTTAGGAGACATGATTTAACCATTACATTGCAGTCATTTGGCAGACACTTTTACCCAAAGCAATTTTCAAGCAGGGGTCAACTACAGGGTTCAGTGTTGTGTTCAAGGACACCTCAGCATGTAGCCAGTAGGAAATAGGAATCAAACCACTAACCTTGACTGTGGCACATGACTGCTCTACTAAATGAGCTTTAGAACAACTGGACATTTGTTGAGTTTAATAACTTAATAATTTATGATTTACTGATCTGTACATTTTGCGTGCATGGAATAAAATAGTAGTTCTTAAAGCTTTATTTCAAACAACATAATCACTTGGCGCTTCACTTAGAATGTGTTATGTAGATTGCATGCGGATTGTGATTGTATGGTTGAGCACTGAGGATTTTATGCAGTGGCTTCGCTTGCTCATGGGCTTATTTCATTTCTAGTTGGGAACAGCACTGGACAGTCCAGATCTTTTTTCCATTAATGTGTTCAGAGTCAGGCCACTGCAGCAAAATATAACACACATTTAGACTCAATTCTATAAGGAGTGCATTGACATTTATTAACCAAACACACAGATTGTAATTGAGAGCCATTCAATTTTAATTTGAAATGTGTGTTTATTTGCATAAATGTGGACATCAAACAGCTGACGGTGCAACTGAAGCCCACAGATCTGACAGAGAGCTAAAGGGAAATAAACCATAAAACAAAAACTGTCAGGTAAGAGAGTGAGGAAGGAAGAAAAGACACTGAGCTGTGTCTGTGTCTATGTGTCAGTGACAGAGAGTGGGAGAAGGCAGTGAGAGGCAGGCTTTATTTTAATTATACTGTGTAACAGAATGCAATGTTATTCACTATTATTCAAGAGGACAAAACACAACCTTGTGAATGCCTTCCTGTTTAACTAGATGTTTCCTTAGATAAGTGTCATCTCCACACCTCAAAGCTATGAAATGCCAAAGGGGACACAATTTGTCTTCCTTCCTCCACCATTTTTAAACCAGTTTTAATCCTGATGTATGTCGCTGGCAGGGCAGTATATTTTATGCTACTGACTGTTGTCGATCCCTTGATGTGTATATGAATCTGTACAGACAGTGCGTGTCATCAATTGCACAACACCATCTCCATACAAGCTGAGAAATACATTGCAGTTTATGTGTGCTGTCGCATGGAGCTTTATTTAGAAATACTTATTGCCATTAGCAATAGTATACTTTAAAAGGTTTAAAATGTGTCTTTAAATAACTAAATAAACCAAATGATGATTATCATTTTTTGACATCAAAAACAGCCTCAGATCATAAGCAAACATGTTATATATGACTAGATTATCTGTCACAGCTGTGGTTAAGGTTTGGTTAGGCTACAGTAAGTTTTTTTCTAATATTTCTTGGTTGAAATAGTTTTCTAAACACACTGTATCAGACTGTGGAATGGTGCAGAAGGCCTTATATGACACAGACTCATTGAACTGCCAGACAGCAGTGTAGAAATATTCCCCTTCAAGCTTTTTGAGCTGGCCTCACATTTCTAACTAATCAGAGAAGCCCTAAATCAGGTGTAGAAGCTCACAGCTCTATAGTCTACTGTTCCTCTTGCATCAAGGCTTCAAGCTAGTATTAGGTGCTGTGAGACATTGCTGTGACTGACTCACACAACAGTATCAGGCATTAGATGAGGTGGTATACATGATGAGGATGTAGGTGAAGGGTTGAGCAGAGCGTAGCAGAGCAGGGAGAGGGAAAGATCAAAGTGGTGGAATGGATTGTTTTTAAATTTCATGCTAGCACAAGCTCGCGACTGTAATTGTTTTCCTCCCATGTATCATTTCATACAATTTTAAAATTGCACATTACATGAATGACATTGCTATTTGCTTAGCTTGTGGCCAGCTTAACAAAACACTAACAAAATGCTACATCCTATTATTCATTTTCAAATTATCAAACTAGGTCTTTGTTATGGCGCACCCGTACACACTCTGTTTCTAGGTCATCCAGTGGCCCTCACTGTTGTTTGGGGACCAAGGGAGAGCATGAGGAATGCAGCTGGATAATCACACACAGATGCATTCTATTGCCAATTATCATGTGATTGTTATGTGTTTCATTCGGGGGGATTGCAACACATTCCCTTTCTTATTGTGTTAGTACTTTTCAGTTAAAACATGATTGTGCATCAACCATATTTCACTGATGTATAATTGAGGACTGCAAAATTAACGCTATTACACATGCTGCTGTTCAAGCGTAGACAGTTCAAGTTGAAAGCAAAGCCTGTCAGGAGGCTAGGTCTAAAAATGACTGTGTCAGACAGGAAGAGCTTTTGGGGAAACATGGGTAGCTCAGCTGATACTGGCCTGTCTGCACCATCAACAAGAGTGCTAAAATTTGAAATGGCAAAACTGACTTTTTGATCCCCTCTTGAGCATTACTCAGGTCTCTTGAACCAAGAGAGATGTCAGTTTGATGACTACATAGGCAGGATAAAAAAGTTTGCAGCATTCAGGACTCTTGAAATAACATTTTAACAGCACAGTATAGTGCATATTCCGTATTCTGTCTACATGAATTTGAGCATAGCTGAGCGCCTATTTATGTTTGCTCTGGGTATGAGACTTCTTTATAGAAAAAGAGGGATGTGAGAAAAGGTGTTATGATAATGCAAAGAAAGAGGAGTGATAAGAGGAAGTGGAGAAGAGTGGAAGAATGGCAAGATGCCTTCTGAGATTGGATTTCTCACAGAAAGAATGCGAAACTAAGACACAAGGAGGTGAAGGGTGTGAATGACAAAGATATCTTACAGAGGAGGACTCATGGGTCAGCATCCTGACTAGTAGGGTCACTTGGTAATCTGAGCAAGGAAAGAGGGAAGGTAAAGAAAAAAAGCGAGACGAATAGGAAACGATAGTAGACCACAGTAGAAAATAAGGGGTGTGAGGAGATTTTATCAAGAAAGGGCATGATGTGAAGAGGTAAGGAGGAAAGAGGAAAAGGAGACAACCATGATCAAAGAAAGGGCAGCATGCAAGGAAAACATATGTTAACTTTTTCTGCTGGGTTTAAACAAAATCATAGTATATGTGTAGAATCTAATGTAATATAAACACCTATAAAGACACTCTTTCATGTTCACATTCACACTCAATCAGTGCATATGATTTTGAAAAAGTCAATTTGTTCTATGAAATTGTTTACATTATAGTAAAGTATGCTATGCAGTCTTTTTAATGAATAGCATACTTCAGCAAAAATGACAGCTATTCTATACATCAGTCTGTTTACACTGATATCTTACATTCACTGTTAATTGGCAATCAAAATTACAATATCTGGAAAGGCAATGAACCACTGCACCACAATGACCACAACTATGCAACTGACAATGAAACACAGTGTATCTGAATAGTACCGTACCACTCAAAGCTAACTTCATATTTTATTCAAATATTTAAATTCGGGTTTTTGCCTTTTATTGTGTAGCTAACCACTCACACTACAAAAAATGTGCTGTAAAATTAAAACAGTGAGAGACTGCCTATGTGTTATTATGTGTTGTGCTCAAGCTGTTCATGCTGTCTAAAACTGTGCATGTTGAGGGCTGTTTTTCTGGCCTTAGGTTGGTGGGTGGGACAGTCTTAATGCAAGTTAAATTCCTGTTTTTTCTTTGCAGTTTAGTTATAGGCAGAACTACAAAGCTCAAGTTTCCAGGGGTTGCAAGAAATTTAACATTCATTGCAATTTTACTCTTGTGAGATTCCTATGTTTAGGTGCTGTGGTGGATTGTAAAGTTGCCTGGGGGGCGATCGTCTCTAAGATGGACACTGTAAACAATGCCAAAGCTGATATTTCTTGCACTTTTACATTAGTACTGTTGTATTTTATTACCTGAGAACAAATTGCAAGGCTTTGCAGTAAACTCTGTATTTTTGTTTTCTATTCCTTTCTGTTTATGCTTTCATTTCACATGTAAAATGTCAGGTTTATCATTATTAGCAAAGGAGTCTGAAACATAGCTTTAGCTGAGCTGGGTAGCATTGCTGTAGTTCAGCTACTTACAACCTGAAGTAATTGGTAGCTTGCAATGCTATGCTTTCAAAGTAGCTTCCTCAACCCTGATGAAATACATCCACAATGGATGTTATTATCCATATCCATGTTTTTAAAATCCCCTATTAAATAAAACATTTTATATTAGGTGTGACATTAAATATTCCACCACATGCTCAGTTTGTCTTTTTCTTGCATCTGTTTTATCTGTATATTTGTACAACTGAAGGTATCCTGTGCTTGACCTTGTCAAAACCCCCACAACTCATCAAGAATGCTGTTTCATCGCTACTAATTGAGTCACTGATGTGCTGTTTACAGACCTAGAGTCAAGACTCTGAAGACCCTAATTGGATCAAAATCAAGTTTCAATCCTAGGTAAATAGAAAACTTGTTTCAAAACAACAGTCTAAGGTGCAGAATTGATAAAACTGCTGATTAAATAACCCTGAGTTACACTGTCTTCAAAAAAACATATATAATGTATACAGCTTGTTTGGTCTTATATTGTATGTGGTAATGCGTTCAGGTGTTCAAGGATAAATTTAATTTAATTTTAATTCCACAGGGAATCACTGTTTGCAGCACATGCTCCCTTTTCTCATTGTTTTGATGATAAAGGACAAGCAAGCTGTTACTTTATCCTGATCATGCTGAGAGCTTTACTAAAAAGGTTGCGTATTTAGACTTCATTTCATCAAAGGAGCACTTCCTCTAAACATCTGTTGAGTGCTGTTAGCTAAACAAACTGGCTGCCCAGTAGAGTGAGACTGACTCCTCAGCTGATAAGGGGAATGCTGCAACATAGCAGATTGTACTGTAAATAATCACATTCTCCCTTTCTGTCTGCCTCCCTCTTTCTCCCTCCTCTTTGTTTTTCTCTCTCTTCACAGCCAAACATACTTTTTTTTTCCATCTCACGCTCACTCACCCAGCTGTTAGTGCTAAGCCTGTGGTAGTAAATTACAACATCATAAATCTGTCCTTGCTACTAGTGGGCCAGCTCACATGCTGCGCCACTGTGGAATCAAATTGGCTGGTGAATAAAGTGATGTCTATTCATAAAACATCATCACAAAAAAGTTGTTACATAATATATGAAAACTTTGCATACATTTAGTCAAAGTACTGTTTGACTTACAGTTCTGTGAAATATTTGCCCCATCACAATTTTTTTTCCTTTTTTTTTTTAGCACATTTGTCACATTATTCAGATCACCACAATAATTTTAATATTACATACGGTAAAAAAAGCTGTCCAAACTTGTCTGGCCCTATGTGAAAAAGTAATTGCCCCCTAAACCTAATAATTGGTTGTGCCACACTTGGCAGCAACAACTGCAATCAAGCATTTGCAATAACTGGCAATGAGTATTTCACATTGCTGTGGATAAATTTTGACCCACTCCTCCTTACAAAATTATGGTGAAATCATCATTTAAAAATTTTAATCATTTAAGTGTCACAGATCAGGTTAACAGAGCTGAGAAGATCAGGTTCAGGATTCAGCAGATCAGGTCAGGTCTGTTAAACAGATAATTCAAGATCAGGTGGGCAGGTACTCAGGCCTGTAAACAGAGAGTGTCAAAATCCAAAAACAGTCCAGAAAAACCTCACAATCAAAATCCAGTATCCACAGTCCAAGATCAGTTTTGTTTTTGTAAGAAAAATAAGTAAGTTCATACAGCTTGCATCATACAACATTTGACACAAACAAATAGAAAATACATATTTTACAATGACATATTTTTTCTCATAGTATGTATGTTGCTTCTGTCACATACAATGATGTTGTGGCAGTGTGAAACACAAATACTGTAATTATTAATTAATAGAGACAAAAAAGTAGAAGAAAGCAAAAGGCAGACATATGACTACAGCAAAGGATCAGTACTGTATGTACTTGTGGAAGTGTGGTCCATTGCCATACACTATTGATTAGTTAAGAAAAGCTGCATGCTCAGGTTTCCATATGTGCATGTGTATTGGTGTCTGGGTCATCTCTGCCATATAATCTCACTCACCTAAAATATGCATCAGGAGTAGAAAAATAGCAGCACAGATGGAGTACTGTAGAGAGAGAGACAGCAAGTGTAAGACAGAAGAAGAAACAAGAAATAACAGAAGTGAAAAAAGGAAGAAGGCAAAATTGGAAAGAGAGAACTGTCATTTGCGAACAAGGGCCAGATGTAGAATTAAAATCCCCTATTTTAGTATTTAGTATGCTGAACACATCTTGGATCACTCATCACTATCCAACTACCTTGGCACACAGGGCAGCTCTCTGCTTCTATCTCTCCCTCACTCTTTGATGCCAGCTGAGCTGGAGAAAAAGATGGGAAATGAGGATGGAGTTGGGGGGAACCGCACAGCGCAGATGTTAAGTGTGAAGTCGAGCTGACATGCTGTGTGCAAAATATTATAAGTTTAACCATTTTGGTTCACATTGAGGAGGAAGAGGCTGGTCTGCAAAAGCTTGCAAAACAAGAATTGGGAAATTACTTTGCAGATGAAGAGTGACACAGAGACTCATCAGTCAAAAGCTTTTGGGTTGTAGAGGTGATTTGAGCTTTTAGCTTATATCAGCTTGAAAGCATATAGAGAGATGCAACATGCATAACGGAGAAGGACATTCTGGCAAAGCACAGAAGTCACTGAATGCTTATTTTTATTTGTATTTTTAATTTGAAATACTGATTGACATTAAATATTTCAGAGGAACGTTTAGTAAAAAGACACTACAGTCATCTGTTACTGTCTGCATGAGCAGTCAAGAAGGGCTGCTGCTCTTCATGGGGCATACAGTAACACTTGACTTCCCACTAATCATTTTGTACTAAGCAGTGTCTAATTATGCACTCAGATTTGACAATGTCCAACCATAATCAGCATAACCAATGAGATCAAGTGTGGTCGTTTATTCATTAAACCAGCAAATGTCAATTTTAACTGAGTTGTTTCCATTGATGGAACCATACATTATGTCATAAATAGGGCATTGTCAAATTACAATTTTGTACAATACATTCAGAGGTGGTTCTCATTAGCTTTTGCAGCAAATCTAGTACTTAAAATGAAAGTCTTAAAAAAAGTGAATCATTTACTTAACTTTCCAGAGGGGCTGTTCAATAGCTCACTGGAGCTAATCAGCATAACAGAAAAGATAAGATGGCATCTCCTCTCTGCTTGAAAGCTATTATTATTATTACTTGTGAAAATCACAGCCCAGCAGAATCCAGAGGTTGATGATGTTCTGGCTGCATATGGGTATGTGTGTGTGTGTGTGTGTGTGTGTGTGTGTGTGGATAAGTGAGACAGAAACTATACAATGACAAACAGTGAAAGAGAGAATAAGAAATAAGGAAAAGGAAATTTATCAAAGGACACAGACACCTGTTAATGCTCAGTCTACCGAAGTTGATTTTTTGACAGGCTGGAATTCCAATTAGCACACAGGGGAATGCAACTATTGGTCAAACAATCCAATTATTGTTTAAAACAGATGTTCCTTCTAGAAAACAATATGCAGCCAGAGACTGTTTGGTCTTCAGTGATGTGGCCTCTGAAACAACAAAATCCCTACATACTTCCATTTCCCATTTCTAACTGCCTGTCTTTGCACATATGTTCCTTTATTCTCTATTTTCTTATGGTTTCCTTTATTCTCTATTTTTCTGTCGTCTATACAAACGTAATAAACAATAAGATGTCATCTTTTCTAAATCTGAGATTCATCTCCGGCTACCAGCACACCCCCAAGAGTGGTGAACAATGTATTGCCAGTTTTTTTTCCACACACAGCTGGCTAACTGCTCCAGATTACATGTTTTCCATTTAAGCAGATACAAAAGATGCAAATGATTAGTTTATTTTTTTGTTGTTCTGGTGAGTTAGCCTGCAGCTGCTTAAGAACTGTTGACCAATTTTTCATATTGCACCTAATTATTTCAATTATATTTGAGTATTAATTTATTTCTACAAGTTAGCTACTTTACAGTAACAGTGTGCTGTACTGTAAACTGTAAACTGTCTTAAAACCCCAACCAGTTCATGTGACTCACTTCCTGTTAATAAGTGTGACGTTTCATTCATTATAAAATACATTGTCTGACGACATAATAATTATGTTCACTACAAAAACAAGATTGCAGTTTAGCTGTATAGGAAAGTAATTTTTAGGTGGAAGGGTGGGAACGAATACACTGTATTATGACTAGACTAGACCACTCATGGATGTTGTTTGCGTCTAATTTAAGAAAACAGGTGAATACCTCTAACACACAAACAGTCCCACTGTGCATCCCACACAGTGAATAAACTCTTTTGGAAAACACTTTCAAACTCCCACACCAGTATACCATAAAACCCTCCTAGATTCCCATATGCAGTGCAATCATCCAACAGCTACATCCAAGATCCAAATCCACAAAAAGTCCAAAAGTGTCATGTTTTTTGCATGACACCTATTGTGTTCATGTTAGTCATTTTTCTTTGTACCCTAACCAATCAGTAGTGTGTAATGTTGTGTTGCCATAATTTTCTGTTCTGTCAGATACTACAGTGATGGTTTTTAAGAGCAGTTAACTTTGATCAAAGAAATATGTAAATTTAAGAGATGCTATTTCTGTAAGTTGACGTATAAGTGGTACAAATGCGTCAATATCATCCTACACTTGATGCTTTTATGTATGGAATGAATTATGGCTCTGGCACATGAAGATGTCATCCCTATGTTGCAAGCAGGAAGCAGTCATCAGCCTGCATACATAGAAATAAAAATAAAAATGGAGATGCACAGTAATTCAGAAAGTCCAGACAGCATCGTAGCATAAAGCAAAAGTATAGTACAGTAGAATAGCACAATAATGTAAATAAAATCATGTAATGTAACTATAAAATACAAGTTGTTTGAATATTGTTTATAAATAATTTTATTTAACTATTAAAGTGCACATACTGTAAAAATCCTCTCACACAAGTCTGTCGAAAGAAGAAACAAAGTATTTCTATATACAGTATCTCAGATATTGCAAAGGAGTGATTAGGATTCCATCTCATTCCACCAGGACTCCCATCATGTTTTCTAATTGCTCCATAAGGGTTCTAACAGTATTTTCTTTACAAAGACACTGCAGCTCTGATTAGTTAATTGATCCTGGAGGGCAAACTAGAAGGTGGGAAGTCTGGTGGGGGGGGGGCATCATTATCAGACAAAGAGCAAAGGGAGAAAGCATGAGATGCTGTGGACACACACAGGCAGCCACACACAATCACAAAGACTGGAGACAGATGGCTCTCACAGGATCACATTACACAAAGGGATGAACAGAGACTGTGTGTGTTAACAGACTGCATGAAAGATATCCACAGTCACATGAAAATTATTTGGGTTTTTCTTTGTTTTTATGTATGTTTCAATTATAATTTATTTGATTTCCTAATGGCTATTTGCTTTGTGAGGACTATTACGATCTTTTGTAAAGTGAGGACTGGTAATCACTTCTTCAAAGAGCAGTGTGTAACACTGTTCTGTGTGGTAAAGCTTTAGGTTAACTTTAAATAAGAATTGATGCATGTTTATTATTATAATCATCACATCAAATAAAGTACTATTTACATAATGTGCCGTCATATGGGCATAACTGTAAACCTTTCTCTGTAATATATCTGGATTAAAAACCTACTCAAATATGACTAAAGAAGTAACACTAAATCAAATTGAGTAAATGTGACTTTGTTAATTTTGGTCCTCTAGGACATTGTTTCCATGCCAAGTACCATGCTTTTATTTTGAAGTCTGCTGCTGTAAAGCGAAATGCCAACAGCTGCTTCACAGAGAATATTAGCTAGGTCCACAGCTTACCAAATGCTAACAGTAGCCTGCAAAACCAAATATGTTAATTTAGTTTTACTTTGATAAAAAAAAGGAGACATTTTTTGACAAAAATACAAATTTGGATCTAGAAATGCTGTTTTTAAAGGAAACATAAGGAGTTGACATGAGAAGCATCACAGTCTTGAGTGAGGAAGCTCAGCTCATCAAGCTGTCCTGTGATATATGCTGTTCTTAATTTTAGCATTTAGTAGTGAGTTTTGCCTTAGACTAGGTCTTTGGTATGTATCCAGCCAACATCAATGTAACATTTTTTGACAGATTTAGCAGTCAACATTACTTGTGTTTCTGCCTTTGAATAAGTGTATGTGCTAATGTTTCCCAACATGTCTGTAATGATGTACATACAGTATATGTATATAAGAGTGTATATCTGCAAGTCTATTTTTGTTTATAGGTAAGTTCATGTGTGTGCATGTGTATGTGTGTCTTAGCAAGGCCCCAAGTGGCAGGTCCGCTGTCTGTCAGAGTGATACAAGTTGACAGCAGGGTCTTCTTCAATAAGCTCATTGGAGCTTAGCCAACAACCTCCTCTCTCCTCCAGTTAGTGCCTCTTCCTCTCTGCCCCTTTCTCTCCATTCTCCTTTCCCTCATGTAAACCTCTCTCCCCCTCATGTGACTCAGCCTCTTCCCCTCTCATTTATATTCTCTTTCAGCTTTTGCTCTCTCCCCCCTAACAACCTCTCTTTCTTAACTTTGGAAAGGTATTATACCTGGGTATAATGAAGGTGTAAACACAGGAGGCAGAAAAGTATTTAGTTTTCTTTTCTTACCTCTGTCACAAATCGTCTACACATCTAAACGGACAGTTCCATCAAAAGAGGCAAACACTTGAGTGCTGCTAAACACCGGAACATCCCGCCAGAGACAAGGCTTTGAAAACACAAGCAAACGTGTGAATTATACAAATCAAATTGTCAAATACTGAATAAACAAGCAGCAAACAGATATTTTGGACATTAAATAAGACATTGACGATCCTTTTCTGCTCTGCATAGAGAATCAGAAAACAGAATCTTGTGGAATAAAATGAAAACCAAGAATTAGTATATGAACTTTAATCACTGTCCAGTTCATACAATTATGCCTAAGTATGATTATGATTATGATGGGATTATTACTAAGTGCTGATATTTCTGTAACAGTGTAAACATGTCACACAATCCTGCACACTGTAAAATAGTCCAACTGGTTATTTACTTAATTTACTGGGTGTACTCAAAGTGTGATAGTTCTCTTTTAAGTAATTTTACTAATCTTGGCATGACTTGGCATGGCACAACTTAAACACAAGACTTCTGTCTAAATATTCAGTGGACTGATGAGGCAACAGTTGAGTCTTTTGAAAAGTGTGCATCCAGTCACATCTGGCTCAAAACTAACACAGCACTTTATAAAGAGAACATATATCAACAGTCAACAGGTGGTGGTGTAATGGACTGCAAAATGCTTACAAATTACAACGCTGATGGGGATGAGTGAGCCTCTAAACAAAATGAAGAAACTAAAACAAACATTTCACCCTCTTTACCCACTCTACATCTGTAATGGAATGGAATAGGGCCACTAAAGGCAGGAGAAGACTTAGGAAATCATTTCCTAGTTCTTACAGAGGTACTCTAACTAGCACTAATCTATGACCAAACCTTGTATTGCTGTCACAAGCACAGCAGATTGTGTATTTTGTGTAATGCACAGTTCTGTTTCATTGGTGCGCAGCCCCCTGGGATTTTGCTGTATGGGTCTTATTCCTTGCTCGCACCAGCAGCAGTGAATTGGCTTGATCTCCTTCTGCTGGCGCGGTCCCAAGAGGAAGCTTCAGCATACAGTGGAGTTGGTGTGTCATTTATCTATGTTGGGATTTGCCATAAATTGAATAAAGAGCTCTCCCCTGTCCACTCAGGTTGTCACCTATCTGGGAGTGGAGTTGAAATCAGTGTGGTGACAGTCACGTCTATCATGCAACTTTTAGGGCTAATGGCAGGGGCTCACCCTGTGGTACCCCTCAGCCTCCTATACATCACTTCAGCCCTGGGATTGCCAGGTACCTGCTGGTCTAGTCTCATGTACACCTTCTGTCACCGAGGGCAGTGCACATTCCTGGCAAGCTTAAAGCTTCTGTTGACATCATGTCACAAGGCGGCCTTCACCAGGGGGATTGGGGTCTTCACCACTAATAAAATCATTAGCTAGAGTAATTGTAGAGTCATCTATATGAATGTTAAAATCCCCAGCCATAATCACTTTAAAGTTTAAAACTGTCAATGAGATCTACAAGCAGAGTGGAGCCAAGTGTGGAGGCTAAGGGTCCTGCTGAAATGCTCTATTCCTCTGGATAATGCGGGGATGGGACCAGAAAAAAACAAACTTGCCACAGTTGTGTAAAAAGTCAAAAAGGTCAGTAAAATCCTTTTTGATCAGTTCGCACTGTTGACAAGCTGTATCACGTCACCATATGTACAGTCACCCAACTGATGAAGGCCATTTTTTAGGGAAGATCCTGCCCAAACCACCACTATATACGCAATTTTCTCTTCAGCTGCTTGTGCGAGGAGGGATAAGACACAAAGAGCGAATGCCCAGGGAGCTGCACCTAATTTACAGAAGCTTAGAAGTTAGGATACATAACCAACATTCTCTGGGAATACACTGTATTAATGGCCTATGAGATGGAAAACGTAACTATACTGATCTAGCAGCAGAAGCAGAAGGGCATGGCTCAAAAGCTAAGGTCTGTAATACAGGTTGGATGTAGGGGCTTGTGGCAGTTTCTCTACAGTGTGTTTGTGCTCAGTGTGGTGAAATCCATTACTGATTCCCTGCTGTATACCTTGTCTTACACCTTGTTATGCAACATTCATACACAAGCTTGCACAACATTCCCTTGTACATATATAGAAAAGCAAATAAAAACATACACAGCCAAATGTTCAACTGTTCCAAACAGTGTGGCTTGAGGTGAACAAAAAACCCATTTAACACTGAGTTAACACACACTCATTCACAAAGTGGTGCCCAGCATGCAACATAGTTAACAAAAAGTTACACAAAAAAAGTCAGTGGGAGACTAACGATACAGCCAGCAATCCATTGAATGAAAACACACATGCAGAGTAGCAGAGCTAGTGCATTGTTTACCAGGACTGTATGGCACTACTGACACATGTTGCTATACAATCCTAGTAGAGGTGTAATGGTTTGTGTTTAAATTGTATGTGAGCCTATGTCTATGTTATCTTTATCACAACCAGAAACTAAAATTTACACTGAAATATTCTTCAACTACTACATAACATGAAGTTATATTAAATAACGTTCCACAAAATAAAATGTAAAAAGAGAGCAGGAAAAAAAAAATCAACTGGGCTATGTATATTCCATATCCTGCAGGTTAAGCATTTAACATTTAGACAGATAGAAACTCACAGAATTCAAGAAATGTTGCTTCAGGCAACTCACAACACTCTGCCTATTGCTTCTTCCTAAAGGCAATGACAACAGGGTTTTTATGGAATGGCTGGCTCTCTGTCAAAAATGATCCATATTATCCCACCCTATACTGCATTTGTAGGACAAAGAGATACCAAGAGTATACAGTTTGCCCATCAGCCTTTTCCCACCCCAACCTTTAAAACTGAAGTAGTATATTTTCAATATTCTCAGTTCTTGCTTAATTTTGTTTTTAATTCAGTTTAATAATATAACGCAAAATCACACTAAAAGTCACTTCAAAGCACTTTACAGTATAAATCATACAGAATTTAATAATGCAACTAAATACAATTATATAGAAAACTTCACTTGGGCAAGAGCTAGGGGACAGAGGACCAAAGTTCAGAGTGAGTTGCCAACTGCCTGGACAAGCTGGGGTAAATGGAAAGGAAGAGAGAAAAGAACAGCACACCATAACATAATATATGAATATGATTCTTTAATTGTATGTGTACCATTTAGTATTATACTAAACATAAGTCTACTAAATGTGTGAGTTGAAAAAACTGTTTCAATTAATCCCAATTAACTGAGGTTTTAACTAAGTTGAGATATGTTCCCAAACTCCAGCATTTGTCTTTTTAATGTCTATGCAAAGACTCCGTGGTCACCATGCACAGATTATGACATGACTGACATGTCACATAAATAGCCAGATTACAGTAAATGTTTTAGCTGCAATGACCTCAGGGTCCTGTTTTGTAAATCCTATTTGATCCAGATGAGACCGCTAAAAAATAAAGGATACTGCAACATAATATATTTTAGCACTTTTGTTAGTCTTTCAATGAGTAACTTTTTAACAAAACCAGATACTGGAAATTGATCTTACCAAATATTTTCTTCATCAGCATATCCAACTCATTCTCATTTTTGTAGTGTTAAAGTCCAAGAATACCATGGCTTTGGACTTGGAGGTGCTGATTCTTATCCCAGCCACTTCGCACCCAGCCCTACAACTCCAGAGACTTAAGGTACTCAGGGTGAATTTCATTCACCCCTGGTGCCTTGCCACAGAGGAGCTTACTATATACCTCAGTGACTTCAGTTCCCAGCCTCTGCTTCCTCTACAGAAGGCATGTTGACGGGGTTAAGGAGATCCTCGAAGTATTCCTTCCACCATGTCAGCAGCTCCCCACCTCAACTGTAGAAAGGGTTTCAAAACTGCGTCCGGGTGGTTTGCCAGAATTTTCCCAGGTCTGAGTTTTTGCCTCCACGACTACCTAGGCTGCAGTGCATTTGGCGTGCCGATACCCATCTGCTTTATTAGGCATTTCACAAGCCAGCCAGGCCTGATAAAACTCCTTCTTCAACTTGACAGGTTCCCTTACTTCTGGTGTCCACCAGCGGGTTCTGCAGTTGCGACCACGACAGTCACCAGAGATCTTACGGCCACAGCTCCGAACAGCTGCATTGGCAATGAAGGTGGAGAATTATTATTATTTGACCTTATTGTCCCCAAGGTGATATTCTTATCCACAGCATTCCATTCTTCCAAAGCGGGCCCTTCTGCATGTCAGAGACTTGTATCTGCGACCCGAGGGCAGTGGAGCTAAATGTTTATTGAGTATGTGTGTGGGATCCTGTTCTGTTGATATAGCAACATGTTAACGATTACACGATTATTTTATGGTATATAATGGAGAACATGGTCCACTCTCTCAATGTCTCCAAACTCCCTTGGGACCTGGTTGTAGTCCCCCCAGAGGTGGGAGTTAAAGACCCTTCTGACAGAGGGTTTCACCAGATGTTTCCAACAGAACCTCACAATGCGTTTGAGTCTACCAAGTTTATCCAGCTTCCTCCTCTGCCATGGGATCCAGCTCGCCACCAGGTGGTGATCAGTTGACAGCTCAGTCTCTCTTTACCCGAGTGTCCAAGACATATGGTTTGAAGGTCAGATGACACAGCCACAGAGTCGATCATAGACCTCCAACGCCTAGTGCCATGTGCACTGGTGGACACCCTTATGCTCAAACATGGTGTTTGTTATGGACAAACTGTCACTAGCTCTTAAGTCCAATAACAAAACCCCACTCGGATTCAGATCGGGGAGGCCGTTCCTCCAAGTCAGTCCCTAGTTGGAGCACCTTCCAGTACCTTTTCTAAAGACTCCAGGAAAGCCGGGCACTCTGAACTGCTATATAGGCACAAACAACAGTGAGAGACCTATCCCCTACCCAAAAGCGCAGGGAAGAAACTCTTTCATCCACGGGGGGAAACTCCAACACATGGCAGCTGAGCTGAGGAGTTATAAGCAAGCCCAACCCCGCCCGCCGCCTCTCACCATGGGCAAATCCAAAGTAGAAGAGAGTCCAGCCTCTCTCAAGGAGTTGTGTTTCAGAGCCCAGACTGTGCGTGGAAGCGAGCCTATCTCTAGCCAGTACCACTCAATCTCCAGCACAAGTTCATGCTCCTTCCTTCCAGCGAGATGACATTCCATGTCCCAATAGCCATATTCCTTGTCTAGGAATTGGGTCGTCTAGGCAGCCCCTCCTTCCTGCGGATGGTTGGCCTATAGGAAGTTGGTCCCACGTCGCTCCATCGGGCTAAGCCCGTTCAGTTCCCATGAGGAAGATCCTGGCCCACCAGGCACTTGTCTACGTGCCCCAACCACAGGCCTGGCTCCAGGGTGGGGCCCCGGTGATGCCGATCTGGGTGATGCAACAGTCCTTGGTTTTAATTTATTCATAAGGGGGTTTATGACAATATTACTCCACAGACAAAAACAAGTTTCTTTAATAATTTATATATGAAATGGGTTTATGTCATAGTCATCAGTTTTAATTATTTCAAAATAAATGTAAAAGTATCAGCTTCTGTTCTAGTTGTGATTGAAATGGAACATAACAATGTGATGGCGAACAGTCATCTCAAATGCACCCACAGCACTGTCCTTCCACCACAGTGCAGGTCTGTATAGATTCTGTATGAGACACGGAGGTGCACCACAACAGTTAAAATTATTTTGTCTATATCTGTCACAATAAATTATGTGTATATATTTAAATTACATATCTGCATCCTTTGCCATTATAAAATATATAAAATATGTGACTTTATTGGCATTATTTTGAGATATGAGATTTTCATGTGCTGGCAATTAGGTATTTTGAAAACACAGAAGTTCAAACAAAATAACCTTGTTGAATGCATCCACTGATGAAGAAAACATAACATCTGTCATTACATAGCTCACACAGTCTGCATTCCACCTGCAGCTTAAATTTGTCAGCACATTCTCGTTGTAGAGCGCACAGCATAACAAGCACATGTCCCATGGGTCGGACAGGAAGGTTAAACAGGAAGAGAGGAAGAAGCGAGGAGGGAGGTCACTGCAGCTTATCTTCTTTGCTGTCATTCTGTCTTCTGCCCCTCAGGCTTAACAAGAGAACGCACACATACATCCACAGTCACCCGTGTAAAATGAAAAAAACCTAGATATGGGCAAACATACACTTGCATACACTTCAGGCCATGATGATGACCCACAAGGGCACTCTTTAAATGCACTCTGTAAATTGGTGTGGAAAACACTTACTGCTCTCCCTGTTCTATGTTTGTCAACCATTCTGCATGTTTGCCTGTGTATTGCAGGTGGGTATTGTTTTGTTTCACTACAATACCATGTCATGAATATATCATGCATATACAATGCTGCTAATAAACTGCAGGTTTATCTACACAGTATCTCACTTAAGTTCTGAATATATGGGATTTTATATATATATGAGCATGACTAATTATTTGTTGTGATTGTTGAGATTGTAAGTAACTTTACTTCTATGCAAATCCAACATGGCTTTGTTTTATAAAGTAAAACATCTATTCACAATTGAGTTAAGTTTAAATGAGTAATTGTACAGCAACAAAAGACTTCTGACACATAATCATGGTTATGGTGTAACTATATATGTAACTATAATGTAAATGTAATACAGTACTATTTGTATCATCTCTAACATCCTTGGCAACTTCTACTATCCTGTGTAACAAATGTTGACCTGAACTTGATTTGTTCCAACTTTAACATTAGGTATAAAATGATAAGATCACTGCATCAGTGATGCCTACTGGCTTTTCGAGGGCACCCATGCAGAAGAAGATCTGGGTCTAGATATCAGTTTTAATGCAAGAGCGACATGTGCAAATCATAACATTCAATTATGGACTCATACAAGAGACTATGATTTTATAGTTGACCAAGACTCAGCTTTTAAGGCAATGTCTGAAGTTTTCTTACATACGTCAGAATTGAAATATTGTCATCTTAAACAAACTAAATGGGTAAACACAGCAATTTCTTTAATCCACACTTACTTTGATTTTTTTTTTTTACTATGGGAACTGTCCTTATACATCTCTATCTATGTCTTTGTGCTCGGGCTCTCCTGTCTGCCTTTTTCTCTTCATCGCTTGCCTGCATCATCAGGATTTGCCATAATAGGTCAGGTGGTAATGTGAGTTTCCTGATTTACAAAATCTCCTCCTTACATAATCCAATAGAGGCACACATACTGACAGACACACAGATACAGAGGTGACTGTAAATCTCTGCTGCTTTGCATCTTCAGTTTGCTGTTAACATCAACTGGCAAATGCAATTTACATTAATATACATACACATACATTAATAAATGCAAACAGTGTATCATTTAGGTCAGGCAAGCAGTTGTGAGAAATTGGTGGTTTTTTTTATGTTTTATGCATACAAACAACAAAGACAGCTACATTATTTTAGCATTTCTCAACAAAAGGGGAAGTATGGTCCATATATACACTCAGGTGGAAGCTTAGAAACACTGAATCAAAACTAATGTAATTAAGCCATCAATCACAACTCTGATAATGTTCAGTAAACTGTTTTAAAGTTGTGTTGATTAAACTTTCTTAACATTTTGGAGGATGTATTTAATGTTGCTGCCTAAATGAACTGCATAATAAACATAGACATTTCTATTACTATATTCAGCCTAGTGTCATTGAGGTTGACAAAATAATAGACCAAACACATTTCCACTTTTTTAACGGGAAATCATCTCACATGGACATTCCTGTAAACTGAAAAGTATGAATGAGTCATATATCTGCCAGATTAAGAATTTAGGTTTTAGACTTTTTTCAGCACTGTGTGTAAATGTGTGTTTTGTTTTGTTTTTCATGCACACACCACAGGTAAAGCTGATGTAGGCTCACATTACCATCACACAATTTTATTGTTGCAGTTTTTTTATGAGTCATCACAATTCTATAATATTGTAGCAAAAATGTTAACATTATATTTCCACCCAAATACTAGAACACTAGACCACACTAGTGCAACCTTCTTGTCCGAATTTGTGTAATAGAATGTTGTGGGAAAAAAAGCTGCCAAGCTGCACTTTACAAATACACTGGCAACCACTGATGCAGTAAAGGGGCATTGCTAGGTCACTGAATTGCATCAGGTTTGTTTAAAAGTCAAAAGGATTAGACTGCAGTAAAAAAGAGTAGATGATGACTTTTAGGTACTTTAAACCAAAGGTGTTCTTCCTAGCATCAGATTTTATCAGATCAAAGTAAAAAAAGAAAATCTTTTTCTTTTTTCCACCAGGCTTTTTAGCCTTTGGCTGTATTACTCCACCTGCTGATATTTCACTCAACCAATGAGATTATTTCTGTATTTTTGCCTCCAGAGTAGCTCTGTGTACAAGCCTACACGTTTATGTAACTACAAACATGAATTGCATCAGAAAGTGATAAGCAAATCCTGGAAACAAGTTTTTACAACTGTATCCAAGAGGTGTTTCATCTGTGTAATTTCATACTGAACACTGTTCCTGCCATGTAGTTGTATACATGTCTTATAAATGTTAATATTATACAAGTGTAAATATAAAATACAAATTTTAAATGATGATTTTATTAATTATGTGCAATTTGGGGTGTCCAATCAAGCTTTCATTACAGTACCTTACACTAACATAAGAATTTGTGCTTTTATTATTAAAGGTTCATGTGGGACTCACACCATGCTATACATTGTTGTATCCAGGTTTTATCAGTCAGCTGATGAATGATAAAATCAGAGGCATAAAATCATTTATGTGGAGCTGATGTACAATGCTGTGACAAAGTATGTCCCCCCTTTCAGATTTATTTATTTTGGCATATATGTCCATACCTGCCTGGCCCTGTGTGAAAAAAATAGCCAGCAATAAGTTGGGCCAAGTAGGTTTGAACACCTTTTTCCCCCCTAATAAAAATCATAATTAAATGACTGCATTTTATATTTACTCAGATTATATTTGTGTAAATATCACCATTTGTTTGATGATCTAAATCATTTAAGTGTCACAAATGTGCAAATCTGGAAGAGGGCAAATACTTCCATTTTCAGGGGCTCAATAGTATTTGGGCAAAGTGACATATTTTTATGATTTTTAATATTTGGACAAAAATCCTTTGCAGATTGCTTAAAGTCTTGCACCTAAAGACATCACCAAAGAGTTTTGACCTTCTCCAGAATATTCTTGACTTCTGTTGAACAGCAAAAGTAGGAGATGTTCCACAACAAATGGAAGGGCCAACTCCAGGTGGGAGTTGACAATTTTCTTTTCAGCAGCTGGCTTGAGGAAGGATAGGACCCTTGGAGCGAAAGCCCAGGAGGCTGCGCCCATTTCACAGAAACTTAAGTTACGATACGTAACCAACTGTGTCTTCTGTCCTCTAGGCCGTTTGATGTTGTTGAGTTTAGATGTGCTTTCTTTCTTTTTAAGAATATACTAAACTGATGATTTGTCCACACCTAAGGTTTTTGCTATCTTTCTTGCAGCCTAATGATGGCCTCCTTCATTTGCACTGAAATCTCCTTATATTCATATTGCTAGCTTCAGTCAAACAGCACTTCTAGAGTTATCTATACATACAATTTCAAGACATAGCAGTATATAGTGTCATATTTCAGTGTAGGCCTGGGTGACATGGCCAAAATTCTATTTCATGGTATGATTAATTTTATTTCACTGTAACAATATATTTCACGATATAGTTATTTATATAGGTATAAGTAAAATTTACAAAAAGGGCTTCATATAATGAATAATGTTCTATACTTAAGAAAGGGACAAAGCTGTGTAGTGCAGTGTATACAACATTTCCAGGCTTTTGTTTAATTCTCAGTGGACATTCTCTGTACGTTGTTGGCAACTCAACTTCGCTGAAGTGCTTACAGCTCGGCATTACATAACACAGATCAAGGGTTTTGATTAGGTCTCGAAAATCTTGTAAACTGGTGCTATGTCTTTGCAGATATGCATTATAATGGCATGTCTTTTCTTCTTTTCATCATTTTGAGCTTTTTTGGTAAAAGACTGAGGTGATTTTGTTTTTTTTCTTTTTGGCACTGGAAGTTGATGCACCGTTTGACTGCATCTTTTGGCTTAGACCATATAAATTAATTTTAAAATTTAAAAATGAAAGTGCTGCTAGTGAGTACGTTAGCATGACACAGTTTGCAAATCACGTTTTTCTGACGTTTTGTCAAATTTTGCAAATCCAAACCATGTCCACACAACAGATGTTGCACCTCTTTTAAGATCAAGTTCCTCGCCCTGCTCAGGATTTCCTTTTGAGCCCTTCTGTTCCTTCATGTTTTTGACAGACTGCCATTGTTTTTCTCGGCCTCATGCATTGTGCATGCGAGTTAGCCACACCCACTTATTTACATTCCACGATATACACGGAATTTTATAAAATGTTACGGTAGACATTTTATTCCACCATAACGATATATATACCGTCATATCTCCCAGCCCTATTTCAGTGATATACAAACATTACTGAAAATGTGTAATATAGTTTAAAATAATAAAGTTTCTCTTATATTTACAAGATTCTAAATTATATTGGTGAATTATGGAAACTTAGAAGGCCTGGGTGTCTGGTGCCTTAGCTTCCAAAAAACTAAAAAATTGATTTTAGAATTATTTATTTGAGGTATGAGAGAATTTGAGTTTTTTATAAAGACTTGAAATTTGATTAAATCTGATATCTGCTGCAGTTAAACAGGGAATTCAAGTAAGTCCACTTTCTCAGCAGTCAAATGCTCTGCTAACAGTCAAGGGAGACAGCAAATCTAGCCTTGGCCCATGTTTTGTCTGTATTTTGATTAACTGCCTATAATTCAGGAGAAAAACAAGCAGTTGATTCCTTTCTCCTTCTGAATGTCTTTTAACATAATGAAAACAGCATTTAGTACTTCCAGCATCAGAATGAATGTTTTGATTCTTGGGTAAAATATATGTTTATAGATTAGTGGAGATTAAGTAAACTTTGATTACATAATGTCACTTAATTGGGTTTCAAGCCTACACAGTCTGTGTTGTGTATATGCCCTGAGAAATCACCCCAGTGACCACACTGGATCACCAGAAATATAGTCTAATTATAATATCAACACAACTCCTTTAAAGGAATTTGAAACCTCAAGCCAACAAAACACTGGGAAATATTCCCCATACTCTTATGATAAGAGGCATATTTACACACAGTGTAACAATTCTTATATATTATTACTTCTTCTGCTTGTTTTCAATGTCAGCATGATCTTTCTTGCAATCTGCAATTTAGAAATGTTGATCGGGTTTGTTAGGTCCTAGCTGTCCTATTGACAATGCTTGTGCCATTCAGCTTCATCAACCATAGTAATTTATACTGTGGTATTCCCATTAGCCTACAGCCATTTTCCCTGACAACGAAATTAAACAGGTTGTGACAGGAGCTTGTAGTTTGTAGAACCATCTTTGTTGAGATTTAAATACATTTGATTCAGTCAGTGGAGAAATTGAATTCTACTTGATATTTAGATTAACAAGCACAGCAAGCAACACCAAAGATATTTATGCAGAGCTTTATGAACCTCCTATAAGTGGCTCCATAGATTAACATGAAACATGAAAACTAAAGATTCTGGGAAACTAAACAAGGAAAAAATTTTCCACAATATCATAAAATGTGCTTATGGACACAGTCATGTATGTGATGATATTTTGAAGCTCATGACAAAACATAAAAGTATTGGTAATACTGGAAAATGAAAAAGTAAACATTTTAAGACTTTGCTGGAATGACTCTCAGATTTCTTCAAAGGGGCTTTCATCAGTGTTTGTAAATATGCATGGTAACATGAGTAATGACATAAATTTTCAGGCTGAATCACATAAGCTCATGTGGCATAAGGAATTTTGCTTGTGAAGGCTTTTCAAAAGCAAGTACAGCATCTTTAGAACTTGCTGTATAAACATCAGTGAACTTTGATGCAGTAGCTTGTAATATTTGTCTTGCAGCGTGGCTACAGATCAGGTTAAAATCTGACTGGTATAATTTATGCTTCATGCTTACATAAGCTTTGCCTCTAGCCAAAGTGTGGACAATTTCTATCTGTGTGGGATGAATGCTGATTTTATTCTTATTATTTTTTCTTTTAGTCGTTCCATGGGGATCATGGTCCACACATTTATTTGGCACAAATTTTTATGCCTTCCTCACTCAACCTTTCTCAATTTTCACTGGGCTTGGCTCTCACACCCACAGTGCACTGGCATTTGAAACCTGAATGTCTGGGGTTTATGCACATCTTGCGGATTTGGTGTCAGGCCCAGGGACAGTCTTACTGTACATATGGCCAGGAGGAACTGGATCATGAACCTCGGAACCTTCTACCATCTGATGTATATTAGATAATATCAATAATTTCCAGGTGCTGATAAATAGAAAACACATGACCTTTAGAGTAAAGCTTTACCAAAACATTTTTTATTGAAGATTTTCATCAGTTGTCACTAATAGCTAGTGCTAGAATCCGTTTGTCATAGCAGCCATTATGTATGACTGCATAGTCTTTGTGATAGTCTTACCAGCCTGTAGTATTGCCTATTTTCACTCACACACAAACACACCCACACACGCACTCAATGTCAGCCTGCAAATTCATTCACACAGAGATGATGAAAGGGCATTTGTGACTTGTTCACCACATCTGCTTCAGTCATGGCTGTAATGTGCATGCTGTCATCAGTTTTTATGACAAGTTTGGGGAGGGTTTGTGGTATATTTTAATAAAATCTGATTTAAAGGGCCAGAATATTCCCAAGACACATGTAAATGTAAAGGATCAAATGTAAAAGTTTCCTGTGTATACCCTTCCCCTAAAAGAATGTTTTTTCTCTATTGGATGTTTGAGTGTCACTGTGTATTATATTGTAAATAGTATGTGATGAAAGCATCACTCACAAGGAAAAAAAAAAAACAACAATAATTAAATACATAACGTAAAAAAAAAATTGGCATTAAAATGACTTATATAATACTGCTATTAGCAAAAAGTATCCTCTCCTTACTTCGAGGTTCTTTTGTGTAAAAATATAATACAAACTCATTTGATCATGGCATGCCTTAGTTTTAGGAGAATGTAACCTAAGATAACCAACAACACCATATAATTGTTTTCACTGTCATTATTTATTTAACCAAAATGTAGCCAAAAAGAATAAAAGAAAGAAAGAAAAGAAAAAACGAAAAATATTAAATACCCCCTTACTGTCTATAGGATAGAAGAGGGTAAGTTGCAGCCAGGTGCTGCTAACCATCAGCCCCTGATTAATCGGTCATCAGCAAGTGTGCAGACTTCTATAAAAACAGAAATCTTGGCAGCTTGCTGGTTTGGACCATTCAGGTGTGTGTTAACACAATGCCAAAAGGAGAAGCCAAAAGCAATGGTCTTGAGGTGTTTTTGCACCTCCATGCATTTGCTCTGGTCCAAATCACTTGACAAGTTTGTAAAATTGCAGCATTTTTCCTTTGGTTCAGTTTCTTTTCAGACAGATAAAAACCCAAGCGTACCAGAATGCATCACTTCAAACCATTCGGCCTCTCTGCTTTTTGGTCAGATGCTGCAAGAATAAATAAACTACATACAGGAAGAACATGCTGTGTTGTGGACTACTGCTTCTGCCGCTGTTTCTGTGACATGGGATAAATAATTTTATGATGTAGGTTAAACATCATAAATAGATACATAATGTGTGTAAATATGAATAAGTAACATCATCTAATGTGCTCAAATCATGTCATTGCTGATTTGGCTCTGTATGCTTTCTCACCAAGAGGACCACACCAGAGTTTACTAAATGATTCAAGACCACCTCTTTTTGGCAGTCTCGTGTGATTGATTTTAGCCCAAGAAGGAAAACATACAAGAGTCTGTAGGTGTGAAACACTCTAAAAGAAGCAACTTTTGCTGCACATAAGTTTGGAAAGGGTTATAAAATGAATCGCTTAGTATTGCACATTTGTTTTTGTCTAAGGTTGTATTTTCCTAATACTATACTAATAATAATATTCACACACACATGCACATACACACAAAAACATAGTATTGAAAGATGGGGTAATAACTAAACTGAGTTTAGTTCTACAATATTGTAGAATAAGAGCTGAATAAGTAACAATATATAGCAGCTTCGAGATTCACAGTAAAATGAGAAAGTAAGATATAGTGCAGGTTTAGGTTCTTCAAGAAAAGTAATCACAGTCTATGTTCTGGGAGTTGCAGGGGTTTCGGATGTAAGAGTTGAGGAGATGGGGTGTTTGGATATGAATATAATTTTAAGTGTTCCATTTTGGTCTTAGGTGGAATTATTCTGTGTCTAAATGAGTGTCCCATCTGCTACAGTTCATCATAGAGCAGCTGAGAGCAGTTGTCAACAATGGCACTGTCCACCATCTTGCTCTCAGCCACAAGGTGCAGGCTGACCAATATCAACAGCTTTTTCAGTCTGCTATCTCTGTTGCATCCTCTAAAATAACATATGTTTTCCAATTCAGACTCAAATTTGTATCCTGAACTGTAAAACAATACTGAACAAAAATTTGCCTTGGCATCCATTCTACTACACATAATCAGCTTAATTAATTAATTTTTCGACTTCGTTGTTTCACCAGAATGCTTTAGGGTCAAGGAATAATTATTGCGTAAAGCGGTAAAAAATTCCACCCCAAATATCAGACTTCAAAACCTTTGTCCTGTTTCATTATCATTAGAGTATCTAATCAGTTTCAAAATACCTCTTTAAAAAATCATTATACATTCAAAATAATTTCATGAGTAACCCTATTTTAAATAGAATGTCCATCCTAATTGCATAAATCCAACATTTCAATTATTCTCAGTACTTTGAGAAGCCTGAAAATCAATAGTGAGTCCAGACATGATGAAACGGTTAATCAAATGCATTTAGTTCAGAAGTTTATTGTCACATGAGAGCAATTTGGCCTGCAGGCAGGGTTTACAAAGAAAAAAAACAACAACAACTAAGTCCAAGAAATATCACATTGGCACAAATCCAATGATTGTCAACTGTCATAGCTGTAGTTCTGCATCTACCCAGAGAGATTCATTATTTCTTCATTCATTGTGAACACAAAGTGAGACTCTTTTATTCCTTTACCACCAATATTCCGCTCACCTTTTGGCAATAACTGTGTCCTCCGGGTGAATGCTGTCTGCCTACATAGGGTCCAATATCAAGATATAATCACGAATAAAATAAAACTAAATATGAACAAAAACATTTGCAAACAACTGAAACAAACAAACACAGTATACGTATTGTACAGTATATGTATGACATCTAGATAACTTCACATGACATGTAGATGCTGGCATGACTTTCAACCTCATGTGCTTTAAGGAGTTTGCTGAATATTATAATTTCTACAGTAATCAGCCAGATTGGCATAGGAAAACAACAAAGTGTATTTTATGATATATGTATTACAGTGGATAGAATGACCTGCATGTAGCAATCTTGAATACTATCATCATGAATGGCTGTACCATTGCTGTGCATGCATATGCTCTCTCACTGACACGTAACTAAATAGAAGCTGCCAAGCTGCAGTCATTTTCTAAATCTCATCTCCTCACTTCATAAATTCCTCTCTGCAAAGAAGTTTTAAGAGCCGTCCCAGTAAAACTTTATGATTCATGAAAGAGGTCAAGCAAATCCCAAAGGGGGCAAGCCAGGTAGCCTGTAAAACTTCAATACAAATTCTCATTTTCTTTTCACGCTCCAGACTCCCACAAACAGCATTGTTACCTCCATTTCCACGTCTCAGTATCATTTCTTTCTTTCTGTCCCCTTAACTCGGTATATATTGCCTTTCTTTGCTTATTTTCTTTTCTTTGCCTACATTGGGTGCCATAAAAGTACAAACCATCCACATCTTGAGAACCATATGGTAAAAGACCAGGTTTCAACCAATGATTAGTTTCATTCAAAATTAATTTCTTTCAAGTAGCAGATTAATTGTTTTATCTGTAAAATGTCAGCTTTGGTTAAAAAAAAAAAAAAAAGACTTACAATTCCCCAGAGCTGAAGCCGACATTTTCACATCGTATTTATACCTAACCAACAACAGAAGCATAACTGGCCAACATTCTCACTGTAACTTTTTCCTCTCTAATCCAACTGTGTTAAACTGTACTCTCCCTCTTTCCCTTTTTATACCTTCTCTTTCTCCTCTGTTCCCTCCCAGGTGTCTCACTTTGTCATGTTGACTTTCCCCAACCTACTTGCTCCTCAGGTTTTCTTTATCTCCTCTGCACAGTTTGTATTTTCTTCTTCTTTAGTACTTTTTTTATTGTCTTACAGTATATATGTCTGACTTGCTGTAAAATAACTGGCCCAGGGCATGTCTTTTTGGGGTGCTTTTATTTCTGAATAAATATTAGTGTTCAGCAAGTAGTAGCAGTAGTAAGTAAAATAACCTTAAACCACCTTCATTGCTCAATTCTATTGTCTGTCACTATATTCCCACAAAGTGACAGCACATTCAAGAAAATCTATGGTAGATAAAAATTTGTGGAAAATAACCTAGCGTCAGCACTGCAGTGAAAACAACATAACTTTCTGTTTTGGAGCACTTAGTGTGTTCCCCAGTATCCCTTTCACTTTAAAGGGCAGTGCCATCTGGTGGTGTACATAAAAAATGCACAACTGTTTCCCTCCTGGCTACATTTTCCCCTGCAAAAAAGACAACAACCTTAGTGACTTAGTTCAACATTTGACTTCATTTACTGCCTCCCTAACTTGACAACTGAAACAAAACAACAGGACTTAAAGTGACACTCCCAAATTTACTCTCTGATCCCTGTGATGTGCTGAAGTGGGTGTAGTAACCTTACTATCCCTAGCAAATCTACTACTTCTCATAGGGAGAGCTGACCCTGGTTCAGAGACATTTCAGTGACAGACATTGCAATTACAAGCTCAATAAGGTCTACAAGTTTTTAAGACCTCTTTTTTTATCAGGGACTTCTTCTCTCTCCCCCTCCTCTCTCTGGTCAAAGTGTGTTAATTCCCCCAGGCATGTTGAATTTTGTTTCTACCCTGTGGCCAGTGACAGAGATAAACAAGCTGACCTGCCTCTCCAAGGGGACAGTGTACCTTGCCCTGTTCATGCAAGTTTCTCTGCAGCTTTCAGATTAGCACACTACCTTGCCCTGTTGTGTGCCGTCCTTAAACCCTTCTGATAAAGCACAAATTAGTCCTGTTTCCTATCTAGTACTTGTTTCTGACCTAGCAAAGCATCTACTGAGGTAACATAAGGTAATATGATGAGTGTCCTGTTGTGGCATGGGGAGTTACACTGTATGCACAGACTAGCTCTGGCAAGTAATAAGGCCAATGGCATATCTTTTCTGGTGGCAGTGTACGCAAAATATTGTCAAGTGTCCTATTGGCCATGTAGCTAAAAAGGACTTTATGGGGCACATAACTTTGGCTGTTGCATCTAGCACCGTACACATCTCTGGCACTGATTTACCCCTGTTCCACATCTTCATGCATCCCAACCCAAAAAAACACCTCTGCCTCAGCAGGTTCTGTGTGTGCTCTTTTCTCTGATGTCCCATGTGATCATGCATATTTTTGAGTACAGTCGCCTTTAGACATGCAAGCAAAAGGAGCTTTTGGCATTCACCTACATGCACATTGTCAATGACACGATACAGTAATCCATCCACCTCCCTTATTCTGGGCCACCAGCTGAGCAGAGAGATAATTACTTTGGCCAAGCTTTGTCTCTGTTGATGGGTTAGCCTTTTATTCTGGTCCCTAAAGTATCTAAAGCATATAAGTGTAAGACCACTGTTCTGAAACTGTTTCAGCTCATCTTTAAAGTAACCTCGTAGAGGCAGTATTACGCTGTGGGTCAGTGACTTCAGTACCTTGCTTAACTGCACAAGCATGAGCCAAGAACTTGACAAGACTTCACACCTGCACTGACTTGGTCTGGTTCTAGAGCAGTCCCTTTCCTGACCACATTGCAAATGGATATGCACTCCACTCCACATCATTATCTCTGCTAATGACTGTCTAGAGAGGTTGTCTGCTGCAGTTTTACGTTGGCCAGGCCGATACTGCACTTAAAAGTCAAATGGAGCTTGCTGAGCAACCCAGCATTGTTCAATTGCCCCTAGTTTTGCTGATTTTAGGTGACACAATGGCAAGTATCCTTAATCTGATACTTCCCACTTGAGCTCCTGTATCTCCTGTAGCAGCTGCAAAATGAAAACTTCAAAAAATGACCTCAAATATTTGACTGTAGACATAACCTTGTCAGCACTGCAGTGAAAATGACATTACCAACTGTCTTGGAGCACTCAAGGCGCCCTCTGGTGGTGTACATAAACAATGCACAACTGTTTCCCACCCAGCTACATTAAAGTAAAATAACCGTAAACCACTCTCCTTCTTTGTTTGTTGCCATTAGCCACTTTTTCCCCTTTCCTTTGTTCCTCAATTCCATTTTCTGTCACTATTTTTCCACATACTGAAGCATAGAAAGCATAGAAAATTTAACTTTCATAGTCAGTGGAAGTGCACAAATATTACACCATACCTCTACAAAGTCATGTCAGTATTAACTTTATGCCACAGTGTAGTTAATTTTGCACAGAGCACACACCAGTCAAGTCATAGCCACACTCACAGCTTTTTAACCAAAACACTTTCTAACACTTTTATACTTGCCCTGTTTGGAACGTTTTCCTGAGATACGGTTAATTTATCACAGAGAGTCTTCATCACTGATACATTTTCTTTACACAAGTGAAACATGAAAAAGAGCCTGGCACTCACTCACATCAGGTCTTTTGAAGCCATCAAACTCATTTTCTCTGACAGCTTTTTTTGTGTTGTGTTTGAGCTTAGTTACAGCTCTGAATGATTTTCTCTCTGTTTCATTTCTGTGCTAAAGACATCAGGAGACACATTAACTAAATCTCAGTTGTCATGGATGTATATCTTCTGTGAAAGCCAACCACATTACACAAGTCCTCAAAAACCCTGAAAACCCTGACCTGGAATACACTGGACTAACAAAACATCCTGAAAAATGTACTATAACACATTTGAAAACACAGTCTAGAATTCAACACTCTGTGCAAGACAGTGTCACATTGTTTCACTCTTCTTTCAGAAAGGAGACCAAAAACAAACAAAATAACTATTTGCCAGGTGGCCAACAACATGACTTCAACTAAAACATAATGTTGCTCCTTTTTGCAGGATGTGTAACAAATAGTTGCTCTGTATGTTACTGCCACCAAGATGATATTGCAACATCAACTGTAAAGCTGATAAAAGCTCTGAGAACAGACGATAAAATGTAAGAACATATTCTCGAGATCCAGATCCTTGTTTCTGCCCTTGCTGACGGTTTGTGCTTAGAGCCTGTCTCTGGAACAACTGGTTTTCAGCTGCACTTCCCCTTCCCCACAGGTACAGGTGGTCTAGAAACTGTCATAAACACCAGAAGCAGCATATGGATGTTGTATTCAACCTGCTTTCATTGGGACACAGCTTTTACTTATGATACGTATGATAATGACAACTGCAACAGATTCAGAATGGATACAAAAAAAAAACAAAACTTCGTAGTAGCCCTTTTGGTAGTAAATACTACTCTGGTTAGTTAATAGTTTATCCTATTCTTTCTGGCAAATCCTAGCAAGTTCCAGTATCAGTGTTAGTGAGCTGCTATCTCCATGTTTCTTTACACATGTGCTATGGGTTTGTTTGGGGTCACTAAAGGACAGAGACCTGTCCTGAAGTCACATCAGGCTTGTCTTGGCTGTTGCTTCACATGTCATGCTGAAAGGTGAACTATCTCCACAGCTCCAGGTCTGATGCACTCTGGAGCTCAAATCTATATTCGGTTGCATCCATCCTTAATTCTGATCAATCTATCTCTAAAGCTAGATTTTTTTACTGTCATTGTGGGTTATTGTGTGTAGACTGGTATTTTTTTTATTTCAAAACAATCCAAATGCAAAAAGTGAAGGGGTATGAGAATATTTTTTGCAAAGCAACTGCATGTAGAATATTAAATCCCAATATTCCCCATAATTGAAATTGTTCCCTAACCACAAGAGAGCTGTAGTAGCCTGGTTTTTATGAAAATGATGAATACTAAATATGAACAAATCATAAATCAACAACTCACATATAAACAGATAATGACAGAAGAGATAAAGATGTAGTTCAACAGCTGTAGGTGCAGTAATCATTTGTCCTGTTGACCCCAGGACATGGCCACCTTAAGAGGTATTCATAAAAATGAGCCTGCTCTATCTTGTTTGACTGTTAATCAAGACCTCAAAAATTGAGTGAGTCATTTAAGAAGTTCATTGTTAGATTGGATTGAATAAATTGGCAATGAATATTTTTTGTAAAATGAGTCCTAAATTATCATATGCACTCTCCTATCTTTCTATTTCTTTTCTCTCTCCTGCTCTGCTTTTCCCTGCAGGAATTTTATCAGCATCTACTGCCTTATTTCAACCTTGTAAGTCTTCCTCACTGCTTTTCTTCCTACCCTTTCATCCACAATTTATTTTCCTCTTTAAAAAGCAGTTTACAATTTTAGCTGGTGGTTTTAGGATGTTTAATGTTTGTTGCTTTTTATTTTCAGCCTTCTCAACATCCCATCTTTATTTATTTATATCTATAAATATTAAATATTCTCCTTTGGAATTCCCCTTATTTCCACCACCTGCCTTATTTTCACTTAATATTCATTCATCATCCCACTCGCTGGTCTAATTTTGGTTTAAACTGTTAAGCAGATTGGATAAGGGTTTTATCACACTACCCTTCCTACTACGTTAACATTTGCATATACACACATACATGTGGCAAGTTAATTAGCTTAACAATAATGTTTTATTGTTGAGTTTTTATGCACTTTATTGTGCTCTTCAGTGAAGATGCCTGCCCTTGAAATATTTTCCTGTTCTCTATCCTCCCTATTTAAATTTGATTGCACTGGAATTATGTTCTTTCCATTCAGTTCTCTCCCCTACCATTCCTGCATTCCTCCTCCTCCTCACATACTAATAGTGCAGAACAATCAGTTTAGAGTCTTGGAGTGGTGATCAGTGGAACAGTTTAAGTTTTACTGTCCATTGGAATTAAACCAGTCGATATGGTCTGGCCAACAGATGCTGATGGCTGTGAGTCAGGAGTCCAAATCAATACAACTCTAAACTTTATTATACCTATAAAACACATGCATACACACAGATGGATTCACACTCACTCAAGACGGATGTGCACGCACAGAGATGGAACTGCATTACACAAAACGAGAGGAGGGATGGATGTTTACAAACACAGTGTATATCGACCGCAAAAGACACTCATTCATACTAAATAATTATTTATGTTAAAATATACACTTCAAACACACACATATACACATACACATTACAACTGACATTCATATATTGCAAACATGCACCAATATAAACACACACCGGCAGTTTTGCTGATCCAGCTATCTTCTACAAAAATATCTGGAAAGAATCCCAATAGCACTAAATGTCTCTATTGAACTATACATTTATTTGTTTTCTTGAAAGCACTTGTTTACACATTTGTACTTGGAGGGAGTTTTAGGATTCAACAGGTGTACAGCTGGTGGGCTGAAAAATGGGAGAAAAAAGACAGTGGGGAGAGAACAGTGAGGTAGAGCAGCACATAGGAGAAGCCAGATGGTGTAGAGGCGATGTAAATACTCTTAAAGGACAACGCTGGATCGATATTACTTTTTAAACAAGACTGGCTGGACTGGCACAGCTATAATACTTTCATTCTATCCTGGGAGCAATTACACCTCACCCAGTTTTTCCACCTTAATCTATTTGTTACTTTTTTTTTGTGATTTTCTCTCTTATATTTTTATGTCTATCCATCTCTCTTTGATTTCCTTTTTTTCTCTAATTGCTGCTTTGTCTCTCTCACCCTGTGTATTCGTCTAGAAATTTAAGAGCCTCTGTGTGGCTGATTCCCCTCTCTGTATTCACTGCAACACAAACCTTCCGTGATGAGTGTTACTGAATGCAACGCATTTGCAAGAATGTTGTGCATATCTATTTGAGTTTGTGGAGTGTGTGTGCATGTATATACAATGAGTGATGTACTACATGGAGTAAAAGAGATAAATGACCAGACACATCTGTTATGACAGCTAGCGAAGTTAGCTAGCTAGTGAAAAACCACTTCCCAGTTAGCACCCACTATTGACATCACGTTCTTTTGCCATCTAGAGTATTCTTGTGTCAGGCATCACATTACTCACACCAAATACATAGCCCTGGATTTGAGTGACATGGTGTTAAGGACAATGATTAAGTCTTTTTTTTCACATTGCACTCATTTAAATGTTTTACAACTTGTGTATTCTGAATGTTCTTAGGTAAAGTCTATTTAATGTCTGGATGGACTGACTTGGATGTTTGCATTCTTACATGCAGCTCACCTGGGTAAAGTCAGGATTCCAGTGCATGTATGAAAGCAGTTAAAATTTCAAAAAACATATCTGCATGTTTTGTTGTACACAACCAGTATTTAACTTGCTATACAGGCCAAAACAAAGATTAATAAGGACTTGTGTCCCAAAACAGGCAAGTACAAACGTAAAAGACAAACTTAACATATACTCAAACATAAACACACAGAGCACCAGTGTCATCAAAGTGGATTAGTTACACATGGCAACAAGACCAGAGTGATGAATGATAAGGAGGTGAAGAGCATGGGAAAGAGAGAAAGTGCATGAAATGGAGATAAAGATGGCAGAGAGGATAGTGACTGAGCCACAGGGGAAATGGGAGAGTGGCCTGCTGCATGACCTGTCTGTGTTTAGAAAAAAAGAATTTAATAAAAAAAACACTCACAGATGGAAGAGTTGGACAGAAGAACACAACCGGCGGCATCTGACACATGCCTTTGTAAGACAGTGACATCAAAAGTCAACTGAAAAACAGTAGCATCTTATATCACATACATGCTGTGTATGTGGGTGGGTGTAATCAGTAATAGGTTATTAATAGGATGATGATTTATATTACTAGTAGTACTAAAACTAGTACGAATATAATTCTACTAGTACTGCTTGTTCCTAAACAAGATTTTCTAAAAAATATAGCTAAGGCACTCGAACGAGTCCAAGTACATAATTGCTCTAAAAGACATTCACTATATCTCAAACTGATCAGCTAACATTACACCATTAAACAAATAAATACACTCTTTCCCTTACACACATATACCTGCACACACATAGGCACACTGACATACTCTCCTTGCTGGTGGGAAGGATGAATGGCTCAGCTGTCCTGTATTGACAGCAGGATTGATGCTGTCTAAGTCCCAGGTGACTCATTTGAACACAGTCAGAATAGACCTTGTCTCAATGCTTCACTGACTCACTGTGTGCATATGTATGTATTTGTATGCATGTGTGTATGTTTGTGTGTGTGTGCGTATGTGTCACAAAGAGAATGAGGGAAAAGAGTGTAAGCATAAATATTGGTATCTGTATACTGCAGTTCTGAGTTTTTCAGTGAGTTTGCTTTAATTGTTTGGTAAGTTGGAGGAAGGATGGGAGAAAAAGTCAAAATAAAGAAATTATGAAAAATGTGATGGATTATGACATATGCCATAAATTATTAATTACTAACTTTCTAGTGTGAAAGTTTTTTGTTATTTTGTGAAAGTTATGGAGGTTTGCAAATGCAAATTGGATATAAAAAACCTGTAGAATAACACAAAATTAAACAAATTCCACCAACAGTACAAGCTGTAAATCTCCAGAAATATCCACATAAGCATGATTTATTAAGATTTTTTTTAGTATCATTGCAATTCTTGTAAATTTCCTTTGTGTTGTAGAATAACAATAATAGCTGCACACATTTTGAGCGTTACATCTGTATAATTACACTAACACTCTGACAATTGGCAATGAAATCAACAACGGTGACATTGAACTCACATAATCATATTACTGTTAATAGTAGTATTTAGAATAGTGTTAATACAATACTCCATTACTGACTGTAATGCAGCTACAAAATAAAGGCAATGTATAATTGATGTCAGTGTCTCCAATAGCGGTTATTATTTAAAACTCCATCTGTTGGCTTTATCTAAAAGATTACTTTATGCTTAATGAATGTCATATCAAATGTGAAAATGTGTCTCTATAGGTAACATTTACAGATATGTAGCTACCTGTTTCTACAAGTAATGCTGAACTGTCTTCAGTTACTACTAAAATCTTGATTGCATTACATAACATAAAATGAATGAATGTGAATGTTTAATTGTTTTTTGCCAACAAGCGTGATACAGTTAAAATATTGTCTGTGGCCTTAGGTCTAAGACATATACACTCACTTAGGCACACCTGTAAAATTCAATGCAATCCAATACAGAATCTCGGCTATGAATTATACTTTTACAAAGTTATAATTTCTCAGTTTTTAAGTGGAAACTATCTGAAAAGTGATCATTCTACTATCTATTTATTATGGAGGTCATAGTGGATGATGGAATCATACTGGAGTGTCTTATATTAAAAGGTGTTTTGGTGTTTTAAATAGGATGGCCAAAACATTATAACCTCCTAATATAATATACTTTGGTATGACTCCACCACCCACTATGATGAGATCCGTTGAATATAAATAACACTAGATCCATGACTAATATGCCCATCAATGTCAAATACATGATACAATTCACATACTAAGTTTCCATATCAGCCTCCTAATTATGTGGCCAGCGTGTTTTCCATTCCTTGTCAGCCTCAGGTTTTTGTCCTCCCTCTTCTTATTGCTTTTTTTTTTCCATTCCCCTCCACCTTTTCTGCTCTTGCAACTTCATGGGAAGTTTCCAAAGATAAGCTGTTATCAACTCTGCCAAACAACTCTGTTCAACAAGTGTATCACACTTATTTTCTATAAATATACATTTCTAAATACCACACACTCTACCCTTGTGTTATGGCTGTGGTTGCAGTTTTCTGTATGCTTCCTGTTTTTAGACCCAATTTTTATCACCCAAAGTGCAGGAGGTGACAGTGGAACTCTTGTGTGTGACCAACAGATGTCCATGACCAGAGCGCCTGCGGCACTTTTGTAAAAGTGGTTGGATTAGGAGGATTAAATTATCAGTGAGTGTGATAGCAGCTGGAATCAATCAAGGCCAATCAGATCAGCTACCGTCACTGCTTTTCAATGCAGTGCACACCTTACTGTGGTTGAGTGGCTGCTTTGTATTGTAAAGGAGATTCCAGTACAGATTTTCCTAAGGGAACCATCCACACACAGCATTTTAAAGTACTCTATGGAGTTTTATGTAAACAAACAAAGTTATGTTTAATTCAGTATTCACCAAAGTGTTGTTTTCATCCTTGAGGCCTAACGAAACTGTTGACCTGCTAATGGTTAGACAGACCTATACTGGCTTGCCAGCAGTCCTTTTTTCCTTGGCATTTGTAGGTGCAGTGAAACGAGCAATCAGCTTAAGTAAAAGTGAGGAGTGATAGCTTTCCTTTGAGATGCCTTTTACCCTGTATAAATCTTCCACTTTAACACCACCAAAGCAGCCCCAGAGCATCACAATGCCTTTGCCCATCTTGATCTTTTCTTTTTATTGTATATTCTGAGATACGGCTTTTTTTGCAACCCACAGTCTCCATTCATTGCTGGTGTTGACACTGGTCACCATTTAATGAAGCTGCCAGATGAAGACTATACACTCTAATGCACATGTCCTCACTGGAGCATGCCACTATTCTTTCTATTCTGGTTCTAACCAGATTGCTGCTCTGTAAAGGAGCTAGTACACGATTTATATATGATCTTTAGTTTATTGGCTATTTCTTGCATGAAATAGCTTGCATTTCTGACATCATGACTCATAAATTCAAAAAACTAGTTCTTTTTCAACTTTTTGTTGTTTGTTTTTGTGTATTTAAAAACAGATTCCAGGTTTGATAGTACAGAAAAATCTGCTTTTTTTTCAAAAACAATAACATTTTTTAAAGACTTCAAACCTTTAAATGGTAACATATTTGTACTTATTTACCAAATAATTCTAGAAAATTAGGCCTGTTTAGGTTTAGAGCATTTCTGAACAAAGAGAGCTATGTATTTTTTCATACTACAGAATATTGTAGATAGTAATTGCACTTGTGCTTATATTATTTACAATATTTGCATTTTAGTTTTATACTCCTTACACATTTTAGCCCAAGCCATAACATGGAAGATATTGCATTCTTTGCAATGATGGTTATTACACTTGTCTTATAGACCCCTCTATAGCAAACCCCCAAGTTGTTTTCTTCTCTTCTCTTCTCTTCTCTTCTCTTCTCTTCTCTTCTCTTCTCTTCTCTTCTCTTCTCTTCTATTCTCACCATTACTGAGACCTAACCCCCTAAACTGTCCACTGACTGATTGATCACCAAGGTTTATTCAGTGTGGGGAGGCCTCTTGGACTCTGTTGCTCCTGTGAAGTCAGAGTATCTAAATGCATTGCTGTTCATGTACATTTAGGCTCTTAATGTGTAAACAAACAAAAACAAATCATGTGGCATATTCTGTTGAATGAGTTGCAAACTATATAATCACACGATAATGCTGTAAAAATACTAGAAATAATTTTCAAATATTACAAGTACAATATAAGTACATATAAATAAGTACAAATAAGTACAACTAAGAATATACTTGAATGAGTATGTTTTTTTCCTTGTGTGACAATTAAGAAAATATTCTGAGGATATGATTGATTTGCAGAGAGCAGAGGACAAAGAGCAGTAATTAATCCTAAAACCAATCTCACCGGAATTTGAATTTATATTTAACATCATCACATACCCATCTTATTCTGAGTTGGTGTGATAAGTGTGAAAGCTTTGACGTCAGGAATAAAATCTTATTTGTTTGTTTAATTCTTATCCTTTTTTGTGTCCTTCTGTGTTCCTTGTTTCTCATATGTTGTTCTCGTTTCTGTTTCAGGTATCACCCCACCTTCTTCATGGCCAACTTTGTGCCTGCTTACGTCTCTACTAATCAACACTCATCTATGCATTTCACTTGCCATGTTGAATAAATAAATCACTTAAATGGAAGCTGTCTGACAAAGTGAAAGTGTTCCAAAGCCATTTCTAAGGATTTGGGACTCCAGTGAACCACAGTGATAGTATTTCAAGGACTGAGGACTATCAAAATTACTCCAAGAGCACGACAATGACTCATCCAGGACATCATCTAAAGAACTGCAGACCTCACTTGCCTCAGTTAAGGTCAGTGTTCATGATTCAACAACAAGAAAGAGACTGGGCAAAAATGGCATCCATGGGACAGTTCCAAGGCAAAAGCCACTGCCAACCAAAAATAACACAAAAGTTCGTCTCACATTTGCCAAAAAACATTTTGATTATCTCCAGACTTTTGGGCAAGTATTGTGCGGACTGATGAGATAGAAGCTGAACTTTTTGGAAGGTGTGCACCCCTTTTCATCTGGTGGCTACATGCAGAAGTGTCCTTGGACAAGACACCGAAACCCCATAGTAGCACTGTTCTATACATGTAGCTGACAAACAACAATTTCCCCAAAGGGGTCAATAAATTAACAATTATTATTATTATTATTACTATTTTTAAAATAGCATAGCATTTCATAAAAAGAACAAACAACAACAAACGAATAAAAAAATCAGGAAGGTGGCCAATAGGTTTTCACAGCACTGTATTTGGATCAAAGAAGAGAGGATTTTTTTGGGACTGAAGAGCAATTGGATTTAGTGCTTGTGCAACAATTTTCTGTGGCTATCCACCAAGTCATTCTCCACCCCAGAGCTTGTGTAATATACCAACCCAGAAGGCCACCATCTTGTCTCCAACAACAACTATTAATTTCCCCCTCTACACCCCTGCTAGATGAAGATCAGACACCTACAGTATCTCCTGATTCCACATCTGCATGTTCAAGGTTCAATAAATTTTATTCTCTTTTTAACCATTTAGAGCAAGTAAAAACAAAACAACATTCCCCAGGACTAGTGTGCTACATGTAACAACACAGGATTACACAAGATTACACATAGCTGCACTAATTTAAAAAAAAAAAGAATCCCAACTCAACTAACTAATAAAATGGACTGCCCTACACAGCAGGGCAGTTCAAAATGCACATGTGTGCCATAGTGTGAAATAAAAGGACAAAAAGACATGTAACAGTACAGTGCTGACTAGTACCCTGTGTAAATCTGGTATATTATGGATTTGTGTATGTAGGGTTGTCATTTGCTTTGTATAGGTGTGTGTGTGTGTGTGCGCGCGCGCGAGTGTGTGTGTGTGTGCTTGTTGTTTTTCCAGCTATTTGTTCAAAAGTCTAATGGCTAAGGGGAAGAAACTCTTGCACAGTCTGGCTGCGTGAGCCCATATGCTGCCATGTTTTTTCCAGGTGGTAGGAGAGTGAATACTGTGTGTGCAGGGTGCATGGGGTCTGCCACAATGCTGTTGGCATTGTCAGTGCAGCGTGTTGTGAAAATGTCTGTGATGGAGGGGAGAGAGAGACCCCAGCAATCGTCACACTATCTTCCATTAAGATACCAAGATGTGCAATTTCAAAGCCAGAAAGTAAGGCAGCCACTCTCTCACTTGCAGGGAATGGTGTTCAGGCCCAGAAGGTTCAGCCCTGCCACATACACCTTGTGTCAACGTTGTTCTAAAAGTGGCTGAAAACGTGTGCTCCGTGCTGTTCTGATAGATCTTGACAGTTTGGCCCTCTCTGTTCTTAGGGCTGTGTCACCTTATGTCAGTGCAGAGTCTTGGGTCCTCAGCAGTGCAAGTGCCTCCACAGCTATCCAGGTCTTCTGGTGGAGGTGTGTTGTGATGTTGTTGGAGACAGTAACATCATCAAAGAACTCACTGATGCTGTGTAATCCTCCAATTTGGTGGAGTTGCTGTGAGTTGTAGCTTCCCCAAACATATCCCAGTCAGTGTTTTCAAACTGTCCTAAAGAGCAGAGATTGCACCTTTAGGCCATGTTTTCACATATGTCAACTGGTTTTGAGAGTCTGATGAGCAGTGTGTGTGCTGGAATTAGTGTGCATATTGGGGAAGTTTGTGTAAACAAGGTCCGGTAAACCCACAAGCCTTAAAACACAAGCTACATTTCTGTCAGCACAGTCAGCACGGACAGAAACCATTGCAAGTTGTACGCCAGAGAATCATGATTACAGCATATACATTTGTACTTACTTCTTTCTTACCCACTTTCCTGTGCACCAACCACTGGTTGGGAGGTCCCAGTCTTCGTTCCCAGGCAGCAAAGATCTCCCCCTTCTGCTTCACTGAACTAGCTCATCATCCCAGCTCTCCAATCTTATTAAACATCTTAAAAATTATACTTTTGTGCCAGTGCCATTTTTGGGTCCAGAACAACTGGCTAGACCCACACCTGAAGTTTGTTTGATAACACTGTAATTATACATTGCAGTAATGGCCAAGAACAGAACAGCAAAATTCCTTGAGCAAAGAATGCATATTTATGTCTTTGCGTCTCTGTATTTCTCTACATACAACAGTAAGCACGTGTGAATGTGTGAGAAATAAGTGACCTCAGGGTACAACTCTATTCTGCTGATAAAAAAGCTTGCATCTAGAAGGTTGGGAGATCAAATCCTATCTGAATTCAGCATGATTACATGCCTTCTGTTTCTGAACACACACACACACACACACACAGTTTTCAGGGGTGGGTTATGACCTCATAAGATGTAAGATCAGTTGTTGGGTCTCGACCATTCAGTTACAATGCAATACTTAACAGAAATAAGCTCAGTGCTCCACATTAAACCTCACGAAGCCAGAAATCAGTTAATATTTCACATAAATAGTAATGATTTACAGATAGTGATAGTGATTTACACAACAAATTTGTGGTGTCATGAAGAAGGAACACGATCTTATTTAGTCCACATCATAAGCAAAACAGCATCATAGTATTTTTTTTAGACAAGAATATTCTACTTGACAGACAAAAAAAACATATTACCATCAATATCTTGTTCTTGTGACAGTAATATTCATGCCATTCTAAATTCACCACATGCCTGATTGCATAGATATTCAACCCTCCAAACAACTTTGGATCCAGAGGTTGACATTACACTGAAGCGAGTTACCAGTAACTAACGAGCCTCTCGCCTCTCAGAATTGAAGTCAACTAGAAAGGACACATGTTGATGACATCAAGCAACTTCTTTGCATCCCTCTGGCTCCCTGTTCTCAACAGTCTACCACCTTTCGACACACACACACACACACACACACACTGACACATTATTTAAAGGAACTACACACTTACAATCAATACAAGTGTTAAATCTGTACACAATTTTTTCTCCTGCAGAATGATGTCATCTGTAACATTTGATCTTATCCTTTAATTTTACATCCAGATTATGAAAGCTTATATTAGAGTATGTTGGGTTCAAATATTTGACAGTGCTTGTTGCTGCATACGCTGTCATGATAAGTCATAAGGCCATACTCAAAAATGCCAGAACGACAGGAGGAGATAAGATAAAAAGACTTAATTCTTTGAGCAACAGGCAGGTGAGTTGCAGGAGAGGGAGACTTCTGGTTGGGTAATGGAGTAAGAGATCTAAACAGGAGATGAGAGTTAATGTGGGAATGAACAGGTGAGTATTCAGAGTAGTTAATTGTGCCGGGTACTCACTGAATGGAAAGTGAGTTCAGAACTACACTGATGTAGTCCGATAAACTGAAAGTGGCCGGGGGAAAGTAAAAACGATTGTGTATGACGTCATTTCCAATTTGGTCCAAGATGGCGACTTCTATGTGCTCTCTCCGTGTGCTCATTAATGAATACTTCTGTCACAGTGAAGGTTGTCAATGCTCTGAATACACCACACCCATTAACAAAACAAATAGATATACAGGCAGAGACTTTGGGGAGGAGATGACTCGTCATGGTGACAGTGCAGGGGACAGTTTATACAGGGGAGACCAGGGAAACAACTTTAGTGAGGGGTGAGACAGGAGTCATAACCATGATACAGGGGTCAAGGTCCAGAGATCCATCAGCGTAATGTCAGGGTATTCACGATCCAGTCACCACAGTCACAGTCCAGCAAAACAGTTCCAGTCTGCAGTAGTGGCAGCAACATAATGATCGGCTCCTACAGTCATGGCCAAAAATATCAGCCCCCTCACAATTCTGTCAGAAAATGCAACATTTCTCTCAGATAATTGGTCCATTTGCAAATGGTTTGGTATTGACATGCTTATTGTTTTTGTTTGCACTAGGACAACACAAAAAAACTGAGAAGAAAAGTCAAACCTAATAAAAATTAACACAGAACTCAAACATGGACTGAACAAAATTATTGCCATCTTGTCAAAATTGTAAGAAAGAATTGCTTTTCAAGCATTTTACAAAACTACAGTCCTTCTAGGAGAACGTACCGTGGACAGATGAAACAAAAGTTTAGCTTTTTGGTAGACGACATCATGACACTGTTTACAGAAAGAGAAATGGGGTCTTTAAGAAAAGAATACATTCCCTACAGTCAAATGTGGCAGAGGTTCAAATATGTTTTGGGGTTGCTTTGCTGCTGCATTGGGGAGCAACGTAGTGGCCAGTGTCAGAAAGCTGCGTCAATGACCTGAAACACATTTCAAATAGCACTTTCAAATGGCCAGCAATGAGTCCATATCCAAATCCCATAGAGCACCTGTAGAGAGACCTTAAAACAGCTGTTGGGATAAGACATCCTTCAAATCTGAATGACCTGGAGCAGTTTGCAAAAGAAGAATGGTCCAAAATTCCAGTAGTCCATGGACCTAAATTCTGTTACTCAAGTACTTTTAATGATTCAAGTTTATGTATTTTAAATGATGCCTGTCTGCTGACTTATATGTTGTCGAGATGATTATTAATTTGAAATGTGACCATTGTGTCTTTTTTTAAGATTCTTTTCTCAGCACCTCTCACAAGTTAAAATAGCAGTTGCATGTTCTCATACTGCCCCACTCACAAAGTTAACACAGACCAAAAAATTATTATTTTTACTTCTGACACCAGACTCAAATTGGATGCTACAACACACTACCAAAAGTGATACCTTCGTCTATTTCAGATAGCCTGGTTCTTCATCGCCTCAAGGGTCTAGCAGTTTTGAGATAGAAACTATGTTTACTGCAAATGCCTGAAAACAATATTTTGTATTCAAGTGACCAAGCACTCTAATAAATGTAGTAATTAGGTGGTAATATGCCATATACATCTGACCAGAGCAAAAAAACCCTACAAGAATCAACCTTGTACACAATGTAAACGTGTTTGCAACACTATTACTCAAATATGAAGTATGCAATTAATTTAATCATATAACTCATAACCCAAGTTTGTTCCTATCTTACTTTTCTTTGAGTTAAAGTTACTCCTGAACCCTCTTCGTCTATAATGTAACACCAACATGTCCTACGGTGCTCCCATACCACAACAGAGCAGACCTGTATCTTAGGCCACAATTTTCTTTTCAGTGTGTATATAAAGTGCTCTCAAACTTTTGTCTGCTGCACCAAGTTTAGTCCTTCCACCATTTTTCAATTGTTTTGACTTGTCTCTGTGATATACTCTCACCCGTGTGAGATGGGTAAGCAATGATCACTTACGCACTCACAACTTAACACTGGCAATACATAACAATCATTATCTATATTCCTTATACTGACTTTGTATTTATCTGGCCACAAAAATAATTTGTCAAGACTTTATTTTTACATTTTAAAATTTTCAACTTTGCAACCTGGCCTATGTTCATGTAGTTATATACTGTAGTACAAGAAATTCCTATTTCAAACCTTTGTAATTTTTGCTGCCTTGTTAAATGAATGTAAAAATAATGTAAAATAATCCAACTCTGAGTTGGATTAAATTACATAGTTACATATAAAAGGGGGAATTAGTTTTTTATCTTCATTCCTATTTATTTGATTTTTTATATCTCTACAATTTGAACATTTGTTTTATGGGTAAAACAAAATAGTTTCAATTTCCTTATATGTTTGTTTTGTTTAAATTTAGCACCTTTGTGTTTTATTATCTACAAATTTCATAATTGCTGTGCTGAGTTTGTAAAATACATCACTGTATAACCTTTAGGAAGCAAGATCAAAATGTTCTCTGTTCATCTAATATTTTTTGACAATACAATCTGCTAATATTAGTTGCGAATGATCAATGCCTTCTGGTTTAGTTTGGATTCTTCCATCTACCTCTGCACTAACAGGACACTGTATGAACCACCAAGTAAATAATTTACTGCTTTCTAGACACACATCCCTCAAATGTTGTTTTGTAGAAGTAGCAGCCAAATCTTGTACTTGTACTTAAACTTATTATCTATACTTTGATAGTATTGTGACCTGACCGAGGCAAAGGGATTCATATGGCATCCAGGTGTTTACTTGGTGTTGTACGAGATCTCAACTGAATGCCTGAATCAGTTTTTTGACTTTTCTTTATTTTTACATAAACCTTGGCTCCTGATATATTTAGTAACTAAATCTTCTTCCCACCAGACTGAAACCTGTTCAAGTCAATATTAAGTATACTCCCCAATCCCAAATAAATCTCATATTTCATCCAAAGTGAGGGCAAGGCAGTGAAATACTTTATGTAGGTGTTCTATGGTGGACCAGAGCCTGGACACACATACAATGAATGATAGCTGCTAAAATGGAGGAGGATTTGAATCCACAGAAAATGTATTTCTTCCACACAAATCATCTCACACAACAGCAAATGTTGTGTGTAGAAGGGCACAGCTGCCCTTTTCTTAATTACTACTACAGAGTATGTACATTGTTCCTCAGGACAACATTTAATATACAGTACCAGCCAGTTTCGTTACCAGACCGCACATATTGCTGTAAGCACTGTGTAAATCTTTACTTTAAAGTGATAGATTATTTGATAGATTTTTTGAATATGTAAAACTGGGTTGTTGGGGATATGTGATCTAAGTAGTAAAAATAGTACAGCAATTGAACATTTCAAAAGCGCCACAAAGCCTTTTGTTGTATCTGTGCTGTTGTGTTGTTTTACTTTATATACACGCTATTCACGATTCAGGCATAATAATACACAAGTAGATAATTCTACTACAATGCATTATTGAGGTCATTGTGGAAAGTTGAGTCATACTGAAGTATGTTATGCTAAGAGTTTCTAATGTTTTGGCTTCCCTATTTACATTAATGAAACATTAGACATCTCTTACCATAACATACTCCTGTAGGACGCCACTTCCCACAATGACCTTAATAATGCACATGTAGTGCAATTATTACATTTCTGATCATTTCAACTTAAAAACTGAAACATTATAACTTTGTAAATGTAGAATTCATGGCAGAGCTGTTGTATAGGATTGCATTAGATTGTACAGGTGGATATAATGTTATGCCTGATTGGTGCATATTGTCCACAGCTAGAAAGGCTTATGGTTGTCTTCTGTTTTCTGTTTTAGAAGGACTGTTTGTCCACTTCTCATTTATATGTGCTGGAAATTGGTCTAAGGTTAGTACTTTTTACCATGGTTTGTGACAGACTTCACCATTTTCTTATGTTTAAATTGGTCAAATTTAGCACTAGTAGGTTGAACTTTTTTCCTTCCTTCTCCCCTTTGTATCCAGACACTGGGGAAAAAGTGATTGCTTCTTCGGTTTCCTCAGTTCTTTTGATGATGACGATGATGATGGTGATGGTAGTGGTGGTGGTGGCGATTATTATTATTATCATTTATTCCATGTGTTTTGTATGAACAAAGATCTTCCCCACTTGCCAGTGTTCAAAAAACACCAGTAACAACAGATTTCAGCCTTTACGTTTTAAAGGAATTGTTTAATAATAACAATCATTTCAATAACAGAATCATCCTAAACAAAATTAATAGATAGAACTTAATAGAAAACCTGAATTTCTATAACCAGAAGAAAAATAAAAGTCTTACCTAAACTCCTAGCTGAAAACAAGTGATGAGAAGCCTTTAATTCCATAATTCTAAGCTGCAGCCATTCAGTTTCTGGAAATCCTGCATAATCACTTACATACCATTCAAGACAGTTGAACTGTAGCACACTTCAAAGATCCACTCTAAGAAGTCCACAGACCCCCACAGAAGCACAACATATCACAATATGTTAATCAAATGACTTACTAGGGTCTTAATTATCTTTTCTATCCAAAGAACATTTAAAAAACATCATGTTTCTTCTCTAAGGAGATTTTCCAGTTTGCTCTGTACATTATTCAAGGCACACCTTTTTTGGCCTTGATTTCAGCAAGGCTGAAGTCTAAACTTTGCCTCATGATGTGTGTATCCTGAAACTCAATTTGTCAAATCTTTCACATCTGTGGTTGGTCTTACAGCACTTTCTCATGATGACAACCTTTTGTGATACTTTTTCTGCCATGGAGCCATCTGACTGTGTGTGGGTGGTTTCACGTTTGTCACAGCTCAGTACTGTGTTATTAACACTTCCAAAGTCCTTAAAAGATGCCTAGGGATCCAACTTGCTTTTTGTGAATTGTGTGTTTATGTTTTCACAAAGCAGATACATATATGAAATGTATTAGGTGTTTTGGGCAACAGTGAACAACTGTTGAAACTATGCAGCTTGCCATAAGTGGTTGCCATACAGTAAGTGCAACCTAATGCTAATGTTACTCTTTGATGTGGCTTGTATGTGTAAGTAACATACTGACAAAACAACTTGTTTGCACAGTGTCTATTGTATATACTATTGTTTGCAACTGTTTAGTAAACATAAACATATTTCCATAACATCATCAACATTGGAAAATTATTGAGACCAGCTTTCTGATATGCAATTAACTTTGTCTGATTACAAAGACAACTTTAGGTTATTTTCTAAATTAATAGTATTTTAAGCAATATGCATACCCATAAACTAAAACCAGTACTCACAGGTAATATTCATCTGTCTGTGAATCGCCTACAAAGGTCTTAAACAATTTCTCAACAAAGTGTTTTAGAATGGGAAAAAAATCACCAAAGCTGTAGCTGAAGCTATATGTCTTGTTTATGTGTTTTTAATAGGTTTTGGACAACATATGGCACCAATGAATAAGCGTATCCAGTTTGCAGACTGTCAATAGGGACAAGTCATTGTTGGGATTTCATTGTTATTGTATAATTTCCTCTGGAGATTGTTGAAACTATGATTAATTTAGAAAATCGAAGGAGGTTATCCTTTAACATTGTTGTCCTACAATTCGTTTTGGTGTTTTACTCCATCTCATTAAGTCTTGGATTTGGACTCAGACTTGACTTGGACTTTGACCTTCTTTGTCTTGGACTTGACTGTCTTCTTCTGTCTGTACCAATATCTGCAACTGTTTGTTATGCCTGCAGTAAAGGGATGGTTTATCAATACTGGAACTAAATACAGGGATTGAATTATACAGTTTTCCCTCTCTCCTTCTATTATCCCTCACTGAAATTTCAAAAAGATATGTCATCCATTTGCATATTCTTTACTGCATTTAAGTCATAAATGCACACATGCAAGTCAGCATTCTTCCACTAAGACAGCTGCATTTTCCACAACCACACTAGATAGATATGAAAAGACCGCACACACCAGCAGCTCAAGATAGTGTTTTATGTCCACACTTACTAAGAGGTACTAAAAGCTGTGCTTTCTCTACACTGCATGATTTCCAATAAAAGCTGACACTAAACACAGTCTTGCCAACTAACTTGGCCCTTACCCACAGCACGTTCTTCCTTACACACACACATACACACACAAGCTGATAGAGCTGACAAATTCTTAAATCTATGGGCCGTCCCTATATAACCTCCCATGGTGCTAAAGAGCAGACATAAAACTGTTTTAACATCATAAAGCCTGTAGTGTAACTGCATTGTGCTTCTGGGACTGATCATTTTTCTCAGTGACTTAATGAAAAGCCCTCAGCGGTCCTGAAAGAATTTGTAAAATAAGGCAAAAACCTGATGATCAAAATAGATGATCGAAAATCTAAAACAGAAGAAGTTCAGTCAACAAAGGTAGTGTTTTTGTATTACCATTTTGTAATATGCAGTCATTATAGGAAAGAAGCCAAAAGACCAGTTTATTGTGAATGGACATTGTAGGGAAAAATCTGCAAGATCTGCAGGAAACTAAAGAAAAGGAACACATGAAAACAAAGTACAAAAAGAGCCTTAGGGACAAATGATGGTGGGACAAAAAAAGAGACACCCATGGGTGCTGAAGTGCTGAATGAGGATAACAGAAAGAGATAGACTAAGTGTAGACAAAAACACAGCAAGACAGAAACATGCAGACACAGGGAAACAGGGAAGGAAGACAGACAGTGAGATGGATGCTGCAAGACAGTAAAAAGCAGGTGGAGGCCCCTGCAGTGTCAGTGTGTCAACAGAGTTGTAATTGCCGTCTCATGGTGGACAATCTGGGTGGGAAGATGATGGTGGAGGGATGAAGAGGAGGGAGGGGATGTGGCAGCGATAAGATGGTGAAAGACAGAGAAAGGACATGGGGAGTGGTATGTCTCACAGGACTGGGATCTGGGTTGAGAAAACACTAAGATATCACTGCACTGAGGAATTCACACCCACCCACATACACACACACACAGAAACAGAAAGACAAAATTTCTTCCGCCACACATCATCGTCATGGAGAAATACTGAATATACTAGATGCTTTCATCAGAGTCTTTGTCAAGCCTTTGTTACCCTGTCACAGTTTAAAACTACAAGTAAAAGAACTGCTAATTACACAGATGAAAAACAGTTGAACAGTGGAAAAATGAACAAACAAAGCTTAACAGAAAAACTAAATGCTGGGACACCAACACAAAGGTTAAAAAGTTAACCTTCTGCTACAGTTACACATTTTCTATCACTCTACCATTCTTTGATTATTTTTTTTCAATTTCTCAAAAAAGAGTGGAAAATGGCAGAAATTGAAACAAACAAAGTAATATCATCTTTACAGTTGACTGAGGTTGGGGTCTGCCAGTAAAAAAGTCTAACAAAGTTCAACAGAAACAGACTTACTAACTTAATCATGATGTACACGAAGCATGACAAGGTGCTTTCACACATACAGAATGGTTACAAAGAATAATATTTATCAAAAGCTTGGTGTTGGTTTTAGCAAGTTCTGGGGGTATGTTGTGTTAAGCATGTAATTTACATCCTGCGCACCAATGCATGGTTGTTTTCTGAAGTATCCACAAGTGATAGATAAACTGACAATTTGGGGAGTTTTATTTATAAGTTTTAAAGTTATTGTTACTTTTATCTAATGCCATAATTTACATTATTTAACACATAAATAATCAGGAGACCAAGGCCATAGTGATTAGCTTTACCTCTATTTTACTGAAAAACTCTTTACGCTGACTGTCTATATTCTGCCAGGCAGAATCAGTGCAGAGTTTGTGTTTGCTTTTGTTCCTCCTAAATTGCTTTGGATAAAAGAGTCTGCCAAATGACTGAATGTAAATTTGTGCACATATGAGTGACGATCAGTTTGTGGTGGCTGGATTACCTTTAAAACTGCAGTTCAAAGATGGACTGATTCTGACTGTCTGTGACACTGTAACTGCAAGTGTTACCATTTTAGAGTGTTTCTGTTTTTTAGATTAGATTCTAGATTAGCTGGGACCTCAGATTAGTGGAGAAACCAGTATGTGTAAGTGTGTATGTGTGTGCACATCTGAGTGATGATAGGTTTGTGGAAGCAGGACAAAGCAGCTAGAATTGAATAGAGACTTGGTGTTTAAAATTTCATAGCTATTTTTATGGGTTTATTAGTCTGAATTTTGGTAAAATGTAATGGTTATTTAACCGTGTAACATCATCATGGCAGCTGGTGTGTCTGTGTTAACCAAGGGTTGAAGACAAGAATGAGGCTGATCCTGTCTTTATGACTTCACCATAACCCCACGTGGGGTCTTCCTGCATCTGAGTCATATGTCAGTAAACAAATGGGGAGGGAGGATGACTCAAAATTCCAAAAAACAGCTCAAAATTCCAGTCAGGGCAGAAACAAGAATCTGCACAATTTTTGAGCATAATAATTTGCAGACATATTCTGGAGCCACCAGACAACTGTCTCTAACTCCCTAAAGGGGTATAATAATATGAGACCTTTAACAGGTTGTACAGGAGCTGGTGGGCTGATTAAACAGGTTGTCAGCTCTTGAGGTGGAACAAGTTGTCTTTGAATTAATATGCTGGTGCACCATGGTAAGTTTTTAGAGCAGATGGCTGGCTTGGTGGGCTGGGAATGGTGGCAAGTCTACCATGTCTTTTCTATAGCCTAATACAATGCTTTTCATTTACATAGTTGATATTCATTCACTCACATGGTTGTAAAGGAGTGGTCCATCCAGCTGGAACTTTGTATCAGTGAACTGGAAAATGTGAACATCTGGAACAAAAAAAAATTGGAAATAAATGTGTGGCTTTTTCCAGCTTGTGACTTCTTATTTTAGTTCTCTTATTTTGTTACTAGTATATAGGTCTTACTACTATCAGAGTGATCAATATGGACAGCGTCTTTTACGGTTGTATAAACTTACTCTGCAAGGTTAGGTTAAACGTCTGACTGAACGGTTTCAAGGAAATTTATTAGCTGCACCTGCATCACCTAGAGCTATATGAGTGTTAATTAAGTACAAATGAGTGAGATTAAACAATGTCACTGGGCCATATGCACCATTAAAGCATCTAACATGACCTTGTTCATCTGTCTGTTCCCACGTTGTCCCTTGATCAAATAACAAAGCAGTTCTAGGCTGACATGATTAAACTAAATTCTATTAACCAAAGCAAGCTATTTATTAAGTATACCTGTCGATGGTAGAATAAGATTGAGTTCCACAATAGTATAGTGCTACTTTTCAGTTTTCAGTTGTTCATCAGCTGAGCTTGTGGCCTTGACATGGTCTATACCTCAAAGGACAATCCCTCTGTAGACTGCATCTTTCCAATTATGCAGCCCCATGCATCATCAAGATTAAAATTAATTAAGATTTAAAAAGTGTTAATTAACTTTAATCAACAGCAAAGCAAAATTTTTTTAGTTTTCGATAAACCCAGTTAACCCTAACCCTTTAAAAAAAGGTTTGTTAAACAGGTAAAATTAATATTTCTAATTAACAATTATGTGCATTTCATGATGCGCAAAGAGTTGAAGTCACCCCTCTCCTTTCTTTTTTGGATCCTAGGAGCATCTACATCTCTTCTCTACATCCTTCCATTTCTCTGTTGTTTTCATTTATATCCCTGTCTTTCTACTCCTTCTCCTCATGAGTATAGGAATCAAAGAGTATGTATGTTAAGTCCCACTCACCATATCCATTCTTTCTCCTTTGCTTTGATCTTCTTATTGCCCAGTTGTAGTGCTGTGATTTTCTAGGCTTCTTTTCACAGTAGGTTTTTACTGCAGTCTATGGGTATTCAAATAAAATGCAATATTAACTTGAAGAGCAATAGTAAACTACATGATACTCTCCAACAGAAGCATAGCACTCCAAGTATTGACCATTACAAATGAAACCAAAGTCATTCCTAAAAAGCACAACAAATCAAGCCATATCCAAGTTTGATAAAAAGGGGCCTACAGGACTGTATGTAAAGAAGTGATTATTAACTCCTAATCTATTGAACTTCTGGCCACTTCCACATATAGTGGCCAAATTCACACTATTACAGCGATACCTTCATATCTTCACATTTTAGCCTTCATTTTTTTCCGTATTTATTCTTAACATGCAAAGGAAACTATTAGAGTCTCCAATTACCTTCTTGCTGTGAGGCGCCCCTTTAAATAGACCCTCAAACGCAAAGAAGCACATGAAAGGGACTGGGTGGGATGAAAATCACTGTATGTGGCATGGTCCATTGGTAGAGGCAATGTGGTGACATGGAAAAGGTTTGACCATTTACATCATAGCATAGATACGTAGGTAGATAGATTTTGTGTGGTGCCTGTTGGCTTAGACAGTCCTCATTGGAAATGAGGGAGTCCTGCTCTGCCACTAGAAGCACTTCGAGAGAGACCTAATCATGTACTTTGCATGTATCTGTAGCTTTAATTTTAGTTTATTTTCAATCTAGATTAAACAGTTACTTTTTTAATAGATGGTGTGATTGATTTGTTTTGTCCCAACTCCTCATGTTATCCACAATCATTAATGTTAAAGATTTTAACATTCATAACATTGAAACTTTGATGTCATTAACAATACAGTCTTTTCCTCCTTCTTAATATGTGTCTGGCTCGGCTCACAGTACGAGGCATACTCTGAACCAGCTTTTATTTAGTTTATATATAAATAGTGTGTAGTGTATATATTGTTTTGTGTTTTCCTCATTGATCATATTTATGTTTCAGTTGTCCTTTAATCTCTTGTATAAAAGGTGTTGCATCTACTGCCTCAGTAGCAGTAGCTATACTAAATAAAATTAATTATTTTTCATAACACAATGATTAGATCCAACATGTGTCATGATTTTTTAGTTTTTGCCTACAAAGGTTGAAAATATTTTCTTTTATTAGATGTGCAGACACAAAAATGATTTCCACGGTCAAGATCAACATTCAAATATCAGAACTATCACTGGAGAGCTTTTTTATCAACAGAATTTGGTCCATTCAAGTCAGTAACATTTGGAAAATGTTGAGCTGTACAATTCAATTATTTATATTATTAATTTGAGCAAGAAGCCAAAAGGAAGTCATGGATGCATATTATGTTTTTGGCACCAATGGCCTCTGATTTATTATAAGAAAAGCCATTTAGGAGTTGATGGCAAAACAGTTTGGAATTATTTCAACATCATTCATAACCAATTAACAAGAAATTGTCTCATAATTGTGAAAAAACATGTCATTATTACAAGAAAATCTGTTTGTAAAGGTCATCCTGACTATACACTGTCCTGGAATCTAGACAGGCATGGTGTGAATATCAATTACTGTCATCTTGGAGAGAAACTTCAGAGCTAATGCTGACAGGTTTTATATATATATACT
>OMLM01004692.1:65576-83655 GCA_900302695.1 Helostoma temminkii
GGCTGAAGCAGAACGTCGAGGGCCGGATCGCTGGTCACGACCACCAGCAGCCGCAAAGTAGGTCACGATGGCAGGAGAGCGGGGCCAGACCGGGACATAGCAAGGCACCTGCCTCAGGAGGCAGCACTCTCCTGAGGATCCTGGGTCAGGGCAGGCAGAGTGTTTAGGCCACACCTCCCGGCAGCTGAGGAGATGATGTCGGGCAGCTCCTGCATCATCTGACCCATCGCTGGAAGCAGTGTGGACGGCAGAAATGCACATTCCCGCGTAGAATGTTCTTCCGGGCCGGCCTGCATTGGTCCCTCAGCGGCGAGAGTATGCAGCGGCAAACTAGCCAGGGAAGGGCCAGCAGAGAAAGCTGGATCTCAGGAGCAGACACGGCGGGGGCCTGAGCAGGTGTAGAGGAGGCTGGGGCGAGATGAGTGGCATCCCCGAGCCACCAGACGTCTTCCTTGCACACAGTGAAGAATTCGGCGTGCTGCCGGCGTTCTTCCAGGCACAGCTGTCTGCAGAAGTGGCAGGAGACCTTGGGGGTTAAGGCGAGGCCGGTGTGCTCCAGTCCCATGCAGCCCACGCAGCGGGGGTGGAGGTCATCTCCAAAGAAAAGGTCCGACCCGCACTCTGGGCAGAAGTGAATCTCGCCATTGTCTGTGCACCTGGAGGTCATCGTAGCTTTTCTAGAAGTTCTCTAGTGCTGGCTGAAGGAAAGAAAGGAAAGATCCTGTCTGAATCGTCGCTTTAAATGTGATACACGCGGACGTGTAAAAGGACACTCGGTTCAGTCAGATAAAAGGGCCCACTCCAGGTGGGCATTGACAATTTTCTCTTTAGCTGCTGGCGAAAGGAGGGATGAGACCCATAGAACGAAAGCCCAGGGGGCTGTGCACCAATGAAACAGAACTGCAGTGTGCACTTAACCTGCTCTGCTAATTTTGTTACCAGAACGTATGGAGGATACCAAGTGGGCCGCCATCTTGTCATCGTCAGCCATCTTGTGTCTTATTTGCTCCAGATCCAACAAGTCATTGTCAGCCATCTTGTGTGTTATCAGTTGCTCCAGATCCAATGGGACACTGCCATTCCCCATGTGCATCTACACGGAAAACCTATAAAACTTGACTATCTTCAATATTCACCTCTGTCCGGAAACATCATACAACGTACAATCATACTTATTAGATTAACAAATCTAACTTCTCTCTTGTGTGCAATGCCAATCCTGCCCTCATCTGGTCACCAGGAGAATTACTCACCTGTCCAGTCCCTGGTTCCTGCGTTCCCTCACTTGCATCACATCAGCCTCATGTTTTTAATAAATGCTTTTAAAGTGATTCGTCAGAACATATGTGAGTTTGTAGTTACATATCCTAATTTCTAACAAAAAATAGCTTAAATATTACGAAAAGTTAGTTGTGATTAATGTTAGTACATAAAAAATTCAGATTTTCCATCTCCCGCTAACATGCTTAGACATGCTTAGTAAATATGTTTCAGCATTTCCGATATGTATAAAACATCATGATATGTAATAGTCATGTGTTTGGTTATAACAAACATTACATTGTACAAATAACAATATAGAAAATGGTAACATTTCAACAAAGATTATGTAACATTTAACTTAAATATCACAAGTTGTACTCTTAACCTTTAACTAGAGAATATGGGTGAGCAGGTAAGACAAAAGAGATGGGCGGTAGCATATAAACACCGAAATCAGTAGTAGACAAATGAAGATAAAGTGAAAAAACAAAAAGAACAAATGCAGCAGTACGCGTATCATAAACTAAAACTAAATAAAGTGTGCAGAATCGGCATAACGCATTATCAGAATAACACAACCTCTGCATATTGTCGCAGTACAGTAACAGGCAGTATGGTAAAAGCCCCATTTGCATTGAATAAGAGACCACAGCCAAAACATGCTGACTGGACATGCATTCAGATGAGGAGAAGCAGAAACCCATCTGTCTCTTTGTTTACTTGTCTCTCTCTCTTTCTGTCAGTGTGAAGCATTTCAAAGTCACAATTACATAATTTACCTTTCTGTCCCTGCATTTTTTTATTCAGATTTCTAAATTTCTTTATCTTATCTACTGTATTCTTATCCATTTCTTCTCTGAATCAAATGTATTTGTTAACAGAGGTTAATAAATGGTAAATGGTACTTTCACAAAATTGCTGGTGTATAAAATCTTAAATAAAGTTGGTTGAACCTCAAGCATCATCACTATCTGCTTTTACCAATCTGAGACTCCCACTTTTATATCCGTACATGAAAAATAGAGGGTGAAGGTGGGAGGCAAAAAAAGTGAGTAAGAGTAAGATAGCATTAAAAAAGAGCAAATACACATATAAGAAAAAAGGATTTGATATGAAGTGAAATGCAGGTTAGTACTTACAAGAGTACTTAGCAAGAAGCAGTTGAAGGAAAATGATAAACTGTTGAATAAGTTCTTGCCAACTCAACTTTTCAAAAAGGATGAATATGAATGTAGTCTTGTATAAGATTAATGTATTTTCATATGAAACTGAAGATCTGTGTAGATCTGAATGTAAGAAACATTGCAGCATAACTCCTGTGTCTCCTGCTTGACAGAATCAGAAATTTACTAATACTCAAAAATAGATACGCATAGGAATTACCCATGTTTATGTTTTTCATGAAAAGATACATGTCTTCAGCTGTGTTACTAACATTGAAAAAGAGATGTTCGGTTATCCTTTTAAATTAACAAACTCGCATTAGCAAACAGAACATGCTATAATTCTACTTTTGACTATAGGCTGCAATGCTGATGAAATTTAGTCTTATGATGAGAAATGAGCAAATATCCATATTGCCTACTTTTAATTTTTTTATTATTAATTGACTGAATTTACTCTCTCATCATTATCTTCAGCAGTAGTATTAACCCAGTGAGTCTTTCAGAATGTCTTTCTATTTCCATTGCCATTCCATTTTAATGTTCTTTAGAATCAGGCGGTCTACGAATTTAAAGACAAGCAAATACTGTGTGGATGTAACACAGTTTTGATTTACACCCACTATGTAAAAAGAGTAGGTGGAAAATTGTGGAAAGTGTGGTTATATTATGCAACAAATTTGTTGCAGCAGAGTATGTTAGAGTATGTTAAAAAAGTGTATTTTTTCTTGGATTAGTACAGCATTGTGCACATAGTGATGAGTCATAGGACAATTGGTTGAACCTATTATCTCCAATTCCAGATATGAAATGGAAAGCCCAGCCAAATGTGCCATCATTACAAATTTTAGGAACTGTTTTTGTAAACCATATCTGCAACAATTTCTTTCTTCGCTAAATTTGACAAACACATGCTCATGAATATGAGTAGGTGTCACGGTAATAATCCAGAAGTCAGAGCAAGAAGTGACAGCTGACTGAAATTAGCAAGGGTGATAGGCTGATGAGATTCAAGCCCTGGGTATTTAGAAACCTAAACTAGAAACCACTTGATGCCACATCAAGGACCCACCAAGGCTCAGAACTGAGAGCAGAATACTGTTTCACACACTGAAAAAGAGGAGGGAGCTTATCAAAATGTTTTCATTACTGTCTGAGCTCTCTGAGGGTTGTCTTTTATGTTATGGATCAACAGGCTTTCAAAGCAAATGAATAGAAGAGGGAATGTGACTAAGAGAAATTGAAAGAGAGAGAGAGAGAGAGAAATATACGGTAGGGAAAAAGTGCACATGTTAAAATGTTCTTAAGATGTTCTGTGTACTGCATATGACACTCAGTGTTAATATAATTTTATTACACTGAGAGTCAGAGAGGTGAGTAGTCTAGAGGAAAACCTGTGGATGATCCCTACTATTGTCACAGGCTGGACACAGTCCACCACCACACATTTTTCAGAATTTTTTAGTAAATTCTTTAAGCAATGTGCTGCTGCAACTACATTTATTTTTCATATTGTCTCATCTACAGTTTACAATTCTAATTTCAACAATTCACAAACTGTACCTGAGCACAGTGTGAGTAATGGCATAACTACATTGTAAACTACATTTTACTTCCCTTCAATGATTATTATTTTTTGTACTCAAGCTGAGTACAGGTGCGAGACAACTGTACAACTTGTACAACTTAGTCTCTGACAAAAAGTCAGAGACTAAGAAAAGGGATTGTCTGCATACTGAAATAAAAATTAAAAAAACAAAGTTTAAACTCTGCAATATGGCCCTCATCTATCATTTTCAACCTTCATGGTCTTCATCAGGTAAAGATGTTGTGCAGACAATCTCTTTTTTTCTTTGCAATTAACATGTATCATTTAAGAAATAACAAGATGTAAAATTTGTAATGGATCACTCTGCCAAAGTGTTCTTGTAATTTAAACTGTTAAGATGATGGATAAGGACTAATATAGAAGTGATGGCACATATGGGCATGCTCATATGCATCTACTGTCTGGAACATGCTCCAGAACTTCTTAGTGGTACAAACGCATGTGGACACGTACAATTTAAACCACACTACACACACAACTAATGTTGATTGTTACTTGCTGCCTCTTTCCCTGTGGCCTGAGATGGCTCTATTATTGAAACAGACACAATCAAATAGTGGAGACAGAAATCTGCTTTTCTTCACCTTCTTCTCTGCCATTGACTTGTTCTGTATGATGGATGGATGAGAGCAAATGGAAAAAGGTAAGGATTCTCACATTACCATATCAGAGCAGAAAAAAAGGGGTGGTGTAAAATGGTGCAAGGATGAAGGAGGGGCATCAGTATAAGCTGGTAATAACTAGTAAAAGTGAAATAGCAGCAATAATTTCAGAAATGTACCGAGTTAGACAGCCCTAGTAACATACAGGAATAGGTGGAAAGGGATTTAAAGAAAGTATGCGAGTAGCAGATTATTTCAGGCTAACTTATAGTGTAATACCTCAGCAAGGGGGCCCCCCACTGAGCCCGTAATCCTCTGCCCCTACAAAAGAGAAAATAGAGAAAATTTTAAGGAATGAAATAAATGCTGACTCCAGAGGCTCCTCAAAATAAAAGGGTCCAAAATATTATTGGATTATTTAGCTGAATTCACAGAGAGGCAGGCAGATACTGAGGGTTTTGCTCAGTGAAGATTGCCACACTCTGACCTGCTTACTGGCATTGTGTTTTGTGATTATTGTCAGCCAAACTTGCCAGAAATGTTGGAAATCTGCATGGATATGACACACTCAGCAGCATTTCTGTAATTTAGGGTGGCACAGTGGAGTAGTAGGTAGCATTTACGCCTCGCAGCTACAGTAGAAGGGCCTGGGTTTGAATCTGCTGGTTGGCCAGTTGCCTTTCCTTGTTAAGTTTGCATGTTTTCTCTGTGCTTGTGTGGGTTTTCTCTGGGTTCTCTGGCCTCCTCCCACAGTCAGTAGATATGCAGTTATGCTAACTGGTGCCTGTAAATTGCCCATAGATGTAAATGTGAACTTGTATGGTTTCTTATATCAACCCTGTGATAAACTGGCAACTTTTCCAGGGTGTACGCTGCTTCTCACCCAGTGACATTGGGGACTACTGTAGCTCCAACACGCCTTGAGAGATAATGTAAGTATAGATGAATAGATTTTGGATCAGTAATTTAGTGACATGTAAGCAACTCTCTTTTGCTGTCAGTTACATCACATACATGCTAACAGTATTGGCTTCATAAAGAAAATGTCAGCATAATGCCTAAAGATCAGCACAGTCTTCATATTGAACCCCACATTCCCCTAATAGAGTTGATGACCTGATTAGATTTTGGAGCAAATTGTTACATACATTTGCATATTGATTCAAGGGAAAACTATTTGGTTGGAATTACTGCAGCCGCTAATTGCTCAAACATAGACTCTGCATATGGACAGGTTGACATATACAATTTTACAATTAATTAATTACCTCATTTGCATACACTCAGGGTAGTATATCACTATTAAGATATGACATTTACAGCTCAAGTGCCTCTTGTGTATTTTTATGTACTGCATAGTATTTACATGTAATGTCATGTGTAAAGTGCCTGTCTCTCCTAACCTGGACAACGGTCAGGCAAAGGTGTGGTGACTCAAATTGTTTGATTTGGTTGAGCTGTTTCAAGTGTCTAGAGGCATTTGAAGGTCAAACTAGTCAACATCTGAAAGCTTCACACTGTTCTTTACTTTATAACATACTTTAACTAGCAAATCTATGCTCCAGGTTTACAGGTTGTAACCTGGAAGGTTTCTGCACCACAACAGAATGGGACTAAACAATGTTAAAATAACTTTAAATTACTATTAACTTGTTTTTGTTGATCACCTGAAATAAAACACAGCGCACTAGAAACTATGATGGTCATTTCTTAACAGAAAATAAGAAGAAGAATAAGTATGACACACATAGTACATATACGAGGTGCAGAAAATAAGCACAAAGTTTACTTTTCTAGTGCATCTGCACTACACAGTGGGGAGAAGCATGCTACAGACACTGTCTTTAGCATGGACCCTAATGTAGACCCATGCAGGATCCTCACAGCAAAATGTGGAAAGATGTATTTGAACATGCTCCTTGTCTTGTGGGCCTCTCTCTCATAGATCCATCTGTAAATTGAGGGACATGTACTTAAACAGGTTCATGATTGTGGGTCCAATGAATGTTTGGATGTTATCCAGTTGATGAACATGTATGTGGTACTCCAGGTGAACTTGGGTCATTAGTAATAAAACGGCTCGTCAGACATTATCCTTCTGGTCTTCTCCTGTAATGAAAATGCCCTAAGATGTTAATGAAGATAACCTGGTCCCTGTTATTGATTTCCCCTGAGAAAACTAGAACTTGTGGGGGCATTTTCTCCATGATTGTTAGAATATTTCTATTTTGGCACCTGGTTAATTGACTGTGTTAGAAATATTATATAATATAAGATAGGATCACCTGATGTGAGAACTGATGTTTCCCCTCTAATGAACTACTGGTCATAGTTAAAGTACAAAATGCAACATTGACAAAAAAGTAGAACTATTTAATTCATTTACTGAAATCAGTGGTCAAACAGTGGCTTGCAATTTGGGCCATTTAAAGGCAGTCAACAACTGACAGATAGCCAGTCTAAATATGATACCAAAAAATAAAAAAATAAAGGAACAGGGAACTAACAGACTGAAGCACAGTCACAGTAAAGCAACACTGAGGATCTAGCTGAATACTATAAAACATAGATACAGACTACTGTGAAGACAGATCTGTGGGAAGTGGCAGAAAACTCAATGAGCAACTGGCGGACAAGTAAAAGACAACGTATATATCAATTTCAGCTTTCACTTGCTTCTGTTTTTGAAAAGTTCTATGTAATATAAAAATGTTCATCTTGTCTTGTCTTGGATATTTAAACAAAGAGTACATGGCCTATGGAAAGGAAAGGAGTCATGAGCTGGAATGTAAGATTTAGGCTTGGGTGTTTTTTTTTCTTTCTTTCTTTTTCTTTTTCTCAGAAAAGCCTGAAAGCTTGTTAACAGGCACATTTTAGCTATAGAAATGCAGGATAATATTCCATGACCTTCTCTCTGAAGTGCAATTTAGAGTCTAGACTAGAACACTTTTGTCATAGGATTCAAGCTGTTATTTCTTTAATTACCAAATTCCCCAAGTAAACTTTTTAAATGAAGTGAGATTAATTAACAGCTTGGAGTGTCAGAGTATTAATATGACTTCAGCATTTACTATTTTCTTCGTTGTAAGTTTCAAATGGTTTTATTTTTTGTCAGTTTTGGAATTTGAGGAAAGGAAATACATTAATTAACTTGGTTTTAGGTCACCAACAGCCACAGGATCTTATGTCTATAGGTTTTGCAAGTATTAAGTACACAGTGCAGTCAGTTGGTGAATTAACAGTATTGAATGTGTTTTGCTTATATCTGATGGCATTTTAGAGTTTTACATCCTTCTGACATTAAATGACCCCTCATGCTCTGACATTAATGACTCACAAAGTGCATCGGGATATTATAGAGTAACTGTTCAGTTATTTTGTATTTGTTAGTATTTACTTAGCCTCTGTTAGTTTCCATTTCAGTACTTTAAACCTCACCCCCGAAATGTACTTTTTATTATAAAAGTCTGAACCACACACTGGGGTGTTCACTCCAAATTCACACAGCAGTCTAGTTTTCTTATTATTCTTATAACTTTTTGGGGTTGCAGCAAGGTTTTATCTATCAAACTATAAAACTTGTGTTCTAGTAGGTGTATAGTGTTTTCTTCTTCTTCTTCTTCTTCTTCTTCTTTTTTGTGCAAATGTCTGCTTGAATAGTCTTTAAAGGACACCTCAGTGAAATTTCAGTCGCATGTTAAAAAGAGCATTCAGGAGCTGTGTTATCAGGCAAACATGGACTGAAAATGAAAACGATCAAGTGAAATTGCTTGGTGTGTTGTATGAGAGAGGCTACTGTGGAACACTTTGAGTCTTTCAGTCAACATGTTGTGGAGGGCAGTTTTCTGGTCAAATAGCACGCTACTTTAATAAAGAGTTTACAACATGGCTTCTATGCGTTTCAAGCCACTACTGTAAACAAACTTGGTGACTTGTAAGAGGAGTTTTTAACTGCTGAGAGCTGAGATGACTCTTCTGGCAGTGTTCACTCCTCACTGCCTCCTGTATATTGTAAAACTTCATTTCCGCTGTGTGCTTTTAATTGTAATATGCAAAGAATCCCTACCAAAGCATGCCCATGTGTCACCTGCTGACTGACACTTGAGTATGCAGCTCATTCATCTGTAAATGTCACCTGTCTTTTCACTCATGTTGAACAGATTTTTGCACAGTTAAGCAGTGCAGGTAATGATTTGATTATGTTTTCCTCTCAGACTTCAACAGACCATCACCTCTGAAAAAGTTCCTGGTTATATCTGATGCATCTGACGCTTTTGCTTATGCCCTAGCATAAGCACCTTACTGAAGTTAAAATTGTGACATCTAAAAGAAATAGAATAATAACAAAATGAGTCTGCCCATTATTGTTAGTTACTAGATTTGCTATCATTCCACAAACTTGAATTAATCAATAGATTAAATTATCCACAGCTTATAAGAATATAGATTCAATTTAAATGCCTATGAAAACAACTTCAGTTTGAATCCTCTGTTTTCAGTCTTGTCTGTCTTACACCATGTCCTTTTGTCATGCTACATTCACACTTGCCCCATTAGAATAAAGCTATTTAGTTCTCTCCTAACTTTCACAGCTTGCACACAGCTTATCATTCAGAGACTATTTGCCATTGTTTACCTCATCATCTGGCCGTTTCCAAAGCAAAGCTTGTAGTCATGGGCACCTGATGAGTGAGAAATCACAATAGCACAGTGGGTGTTAAGACAGGGTAAGGCTCTAACCAGTCAGATCTATTGATTAGGTTATATGTCTAATAAGGTGTCTTTGTAAGTCAGTGCAGGTATCTGTGTGTATGATGTTCACTCAAGTTTGCATCGGTTTTTAGTTAAAATTACTATGTAATGATGAGAAATTGGAGTAGAACTGACTTTGTTTCCAAGGCAGAGGTTTAGTTGTTCTCCACTGAGTAGCTGGCAGAAAAATATTTGGCAATACACAGTTTTCGGTTGTTAAAAAAGAATGCGATAGAGGTATAGTAAAGTTTAGTTTAAAAAAATAGGCCGTCCTTTGTTATACAGTTCCCAACACTCCTCTCTTCGTATAAATATTATTTTAAGATCAAGTTATTAGTATTAGTTTTCACTATGATTTGGTTTATTTTTTACTATTAATTTTACTACAGAAAAAATCAAAAACTCCATTATCCCTGGTCCATCATGTCTCAAGCCTTTCAATAAGTCTCTAATTCTAGTGGTGTGGTTTTATGTAGTTTGAGTGTACCCACCAATTAAATATTTCACGCTATGGGTCCACAGTCTCAGACAGCTGTGTTGGTTTTAGCTGATGGGATAGCTCTTATTGTCAATGTCAGTCTGTCTGGATAAACATTGTCTCATTATCTGTAGAAAACAGTAAGATGCTCTGTGCTAGTCACGTTCAATCACAGAAACTGCTCTCTGGCTCATTTGTATGTAAAGTGCACATGAACACTGATATTGCAGGTAGAGCAAATGAGTATGGCAGTAACACAGACATATGCATGTGCCATAACATATGTCAAATCAAACCCTTTCTCACAAGCAAACAGGTTAAACAATCTATCTGGGATCTTTTTCTTTTGATTTCTGCCAAAAATGTGTTTTATAAATGGAATTTATATTAAAGTCAATCTTCCTAATTATATTTTTTCTCCTGTAAACTTTCTCTAAATTGTTATGGTACACACATTTTTCTTTCTTATATTCTTTTTTTAATACAAACAAGGCTTATTTACCAGCTAGACAAAGCAGGCATTTTTGTTTCTGTAGCACCACTAAAAGCATAATGTAAAGTTATAAGAATGAAAACATGTGCTTAAAATCTTTATTACTTATGACAATTTGCCAGAAGTGAGCTTTTCTCTATACATTATCTCTGTACAATTTATTTTAGCAAACCCCATATTGTTTTCCCGGGGGAAGTATTTAGGCATCTTTAAAGTCAGAACTTCATTAATAAAAGAACCACGCAAGACTTTAATCTTAATCAAATATGAACCTTAAGGCCAGGCTGTTTTTCGTGGTCTGTCCTCTGTAAATCTCCCAAAATACAGTATTCTGCATTCAGGGTCATCATCAGCTCCCTCCCTGAAATCTCCTGTGTCATGGAGCACCTCATTTGTCAGCAGTGCAAGGGGATTGACACCTGCATACCTCAAAGCCATATCCTACCTTTTGCCCTGAGCCCAAACTCAGCAGCCTGTCCTCTGCAATCTGAGACAGCTTTTCAGACAAACTCAACCCTTTACCATACTGACCTGCCAATGCTGTATCAATCTATTTTGTAAAAATAGAAAATAGCCCTCAAGGATATTTTTTAGAGAGAAAAATCTTATGATTTTACAATATGTCGTTCTATCAAAAATTCTCTCCCTGTCACATTATCCCTTTAGCCTTTCTCTACCTGACCCACTGACATTCAGCCAGTCTATTTTGCAACTATGTTTTCTTCTCTCTTGCCAGACATAAATGCTATGTGGTCAACAATGTTATAGAAGCGTACCAAAACAATTCCAAAACTTCAGAAGACCACAGTCCACTAAATCAATAGATCAATTCTTATTGACCTAAGTGGGCAACATAAGATAAAAAATTCAACACTTCTTAATCATATATAGTATGGTTGTATATGTCAGGCTGAGCATCGTGCTGTGTCTCCCATCTCCCCTGTACAACCCTCTGTCAGGACAAGCAATCCATCATCTTCCATAGGCTCCGCAGGGAACACCACCTCTGCGATTCACCATGACTAATACACCCCATCCTAATTTCCCTCACCATGCACCTACTTTGCAAAATAATTTGTATACATACTCTTTATCTACATTTCTATACAACTTTCTCATTTGGGGAAAACTGTACATCCATTCAAGTGCTGGATTTCTTCAGTTTTACACCTCAACTGACGCAAATAGACTTTCTCTCTTCAACTGAGAAATAAATTATCAGATGAAAGTGATTTATACCAGAATATCATTATTGAATAAAGTGATTTCAATATTGTGCAAGTATATTGGCCTCTTTTCAATCAACAGAGTTATGATTGAATGAACCATTTACTAAGCTTTTATACTATGTATAAGTGATTTAAAATTTTTACTTTTCAGTGCTTTCATCGTCCTTGAGCAGCATTCATAACAATGTATTACATATGTGCAACAATTGGCCGTTTGTAAGACTCACTGACCAAATCTTGTATTAAAGTGTAGCATTACACTACCATTTTGTTCATGAAATTACTGTGAAAATCTCAAAGATGATATTAGCATTCTGTTGATATGAAGAGCTTTGTCCTTTGTGCCACAGATAATGACATATTAGCGATTAGCATGAAGCTATCCTCAGCGTGAGATTAGCATCAAAGGGATGAGTGTGTACTGTGTCAATATTAGCATTCTCTTGTCTCTGTGTCATCTGCCGTGTGAATGAAAATGCGCATGAGTCGGTGTAATAAGCGTCTCTCTGAGTGAGAGGTATCGATTATGTATTGCTGATGTTTGCAGAAGCAATTACCTAGTACAGTATGGATCACAACCTGGCATTTTGGATGAGACTGCAGAATTTGAATGCTTTACATGAATCAAGTAAAAATGGTTTTCAAATTGTTAAAGCTACAGCCACTGTAAAAAAAATTACTTATCCCTTCTTGATTTGATACTGATACTGATGCTACTAGACAGATGTCATATTACAGGTTGTAAATAGATGCAATTTGAAATGCTATTTTCTTTATTCCTTTCTAATGCTGGAACAGCACTGTATGATTTTAGTATTTTCAAGGTGTTTATAGCTTACACTAGGTGTGCAGTGTAGTTGTGATACATCTCTCTTTAAAGGCAAAGGGGGAGGATTATAAAGCACAAATAGAAAAAAAAATAAAATAAATAAAGGCAAAGCTAAAAAAGGGGTCATATCAAAAGTGCCCTCTTCTTTCACAGACAATCTTTTGACTCCACTTAGGCACTCCAATATCATTGTAGTGTAAATGGATGTGAGGAAATGGATAATTGGACTAATTTCTCGCTCCAGTCCACCACTTTGCCTCTGCAGTCTAAGAGCTTTAACCCATCTGCTGCAATCTTTTAACTTCCCTCAAACTTCTGCTGCTCAGAAGTGAGTTAATGTCCCTAACATTAATGCAATCTGTGGCCTCATTTTTGGGCTTATGTCAATATCAATTATCAATTTTTTAATTTGAAGAAAATGTATTTGTTTTTAAAATATTTCTAATAATAATAATTGTAATATTCAGTGTATAAGAGGAAATGTAACCTGCAGGTTTTGAAACACAAATGTGAAAAATAGTGAAGATAAATGCAGGAGAAAGAGACAAGAGTGGGCAAAAGAAACACCAGAGCTGGACTCAGCCCTCCCCAACTCCTGATCTGTGCGGCACCATGCTGTCCTTTGGATGACCAGCTGAAGATATTGTTCTCCTCTTCCAAATCTGGAGTTTGTAATCTGAGGCAATGGTCCAAAGGAGGACCGACAGAGACTGTCTGTCTGTGAGATAAAATAGAGCTTTGGAGTGTAGTGACTATTGTAGTTTAATGCTGATTAGAAAGAAGAAGAAAAAATATGTCCTGCCCCCTTCACTCTTCCTTTCTCCTTTCAGTGTATGTCTTGCGTTCTCTTGTGCTCTCTGTATCTGTCGCTGTCCCAATGCTTTTTTTTCCCCTCAAAATCTTCTTGTCATGTTGTACTCTCATTTCAATCTTATCTCAAATGTCCATACAGGACCCACAGATGACTCACTCCAAACTCTCAAAGTAAGTTATGAAAATGCTGTTTTATATGAAAGTTTTTAAATATTGTCTTGTTTCTTATCTTCTTTGGATCCAACTGAACTCACCACTGATGAAGAGAACTCACCAGTGGTATGTGTATTCCAGTGAGCACATTTAGTGGCAGTTGTATTGCCTTTATGTGTTCTGTGACCTAGACTTAATCATTAACATCTTTTCAATAAATGAATACAAGTCCTCTTCATAGAGAATCCTTTTGGTTAAGCTGCAAATACTATTTCCTCTTAAGTGATAGCATTCATGAAAAGCTATTAGTGGCGAAGATTTGAATGTAGATTAATATCCATTTGTCATTCAAGTTTACATTCAGAAATAGGCATTACACATGTAACACATACTGTACAGTATATGAATTTTGACATGCTGAACCAGCCCCCTGGTCATTCAATGTCTATAAAGGAAACTGTAGTCTCTTTATCAGTACATGTTGCAGACTGCAGTATCTGTGACTTTAAGCTTTGGTTAATGTGCAATAAAAACAAGTGAAAATATGAATACCTGTCATGAGTTAAGTTGATTTTATATAATTTACTTATTTATTGGCTCAAATATCTGACCTTGGCGTAGTACTGCACTATGTTACACCATGCTGGTCTTACTGATTAGAAGAGTATTAGTTTTAATATCTTTTCTGATCGCTACTGAATATGCATGACTTGAACAGAACAGAAAATCTTGTTTTGCTTTCTAACACCAGTCTATCTTGGCTAAATCACTTGAGATTCTTGAGAGTCTCAAATTCATTTGAGTGAGTGCATATTTGTGTGCCTAATGTATTACAATATCCTGTAACACACTATGGGTCCACAGTCTCAGACAGCTGTAAAATATTTGTATAATTCCTCTTAATAACAGAGTTAGTTGATGCTGTGGCTGCACACTGAGGGGGATTAAATATCAGGTGCTTGCTCATGCTGGCTCGACTTAATCATGGCTTTCATGCAAACCCGAGTAATACAAATAGTTATTTGTTGGTCACACTGGGGCCGACTGTTCTCCATTTATGCCCTAATGGCAAGCCAGACGCCGCTCCTGAACACTCATCCATTTTCTTTAGCCCATTTTTTTCTTTAGCTCTATACATTTCAGTTTGTTTTATGAACTAAAGTAACAACATCCTGACCTTCATGTATAAATAATTAAAACTGTTGTTTTGGTTACATGCTTTTCCTCTCTTCAGCTGCAGTTTTTACCTTTGCAAAAGACAGACTGCAATAGTGCGTATAGCATGTGTTTATATAAATCAGTGTACCTTTATGCATGGAAGGATTTGTGCCTGTGTGATATCTGTGGTGCATTTGGACCTGTGTGATCAGGTGTGTGTCTAATAGGTGCTCTAACCTTGAATTTTTATATCTTTTGCACCTTTGGGTTTCATCTGTTCATAAGCCCTCCTGCTGGAGGGGGAAGCGAACCATAAAGAAATCTGGTTGGCAGGTGTAAGGGTCAGCGAAGTCTGCTGCATCACTGTACAGAAAGCAGACTAAGTAAGAGACATGCAAGCAGGAAGGGAGAACGATAGACAAGCAATTATGCAATCATGCTAGAACAAGCAGAAGACAGACAGGTGGGTAGATCAGCAGGACAGCAGACAGGTGAAGGAAATGGACCACAAATCAGACAACCAAAGTTGACACATTGGGACTTGGATGAATATTCAATCAGACAAGGGGTCAGACAGGTATGCAGACCGCGACAAACGCGAAGGCAAGCTTATTTGTGTACCAACATGGCAGGTGAACAGGCATGTGAAATCAGATGGGTCCATGAGCACGAAGACAGGGAGGCAGTAGGCAGGTACCAAGAAAAAAAGAAAAAACAAGACGTTATAAAAAGAAAACCAAAGTGTATATTATAAATGTATAATAAAGAGAGAAAATATATAGTTAGTTAGTCTTGTTTTCATTAAGTTTTATGTAAAAACAACTCAGGAATAATGGGATAATTGCAATTATTCTAACTTAATGTGCTATACAAAAATGTGTTGTTACTAAAGATTCAGTCCAAAGAATACTCCACAAGTATAAAAATATATTATTTATTTTTTTATTGTCCATTTCTCACTGATAAGGAAAAAGTGAAACGGCAACAGTATGTGGGCAAAACCGACCAAGAGCAGAATATGGATGCAAAACCTAATATATTATATAATACATGGAGTGCAAACAGACATTATTAGTTTCGTATGAGTGATTATTAGAAATACATACTCTACTGTCACTGCAGTTACACTGTTGTGATAGCAGGCACTGGGTCTGAAAAAATTGTGAACTCTTTCTTTTGGATACCAATCATCAATAACTAATAACATCCACATGAAAAGGCTTGTTAAGGTCCTATAGAGCACGCAACAGATCATTTGAGCTCAATTCAGATGACAGCTGTAATCTCAGCATTTATCTGATTAAACTGAATTTTTAACAAGAGCTGGAATGAGAATTAACATCCTGACTCTGAGGCTGTTTTGAAAGTCATATGCTGCCTAATATTCCACTCCAACACCATGCAAAATGTACATTAAAAACAATTGCTTTTTATTCTGAGTAACTAAGATGGTTCTTTCAAAGGCTTGCTTTTAAATCTCACCTTGAATTACACCTCTCTCCTTTTTTATATTCAATTTGTATTTCATCCTCTTCAGTAAAATATATTTCTCTTGTGCTTGCAATACTGTCACTACTGCTGCTTGTTTAAAGAAGGTGCAGCTGTAACAACCACACATTCTGTCCTCGTTTACCTGTTTTATCTTTTCCTCTTGTCCTGCCCTTGTCTCCTTACAGTACACTACCTTCTTCACAGATCTTTTCTCTTCCCATCAATGTACCCATCTCCAGTTTTTCCTTCTGTGCTTCTGTTCCCTCTTCATTATTCTGCCTCTTTCTCTGCCTTCTGCTCCCATCCCCTCTGGTCACTATCTTCTCCTCTTCCTCTCCTGTCAAACTCTTTTTCTGTCTGTCTTGTCTTACCTTCCTGTCTCATCATTTGAGGCCATGCTATATTAGATCAATCAGGGTCATTGATCTCCCAGTTTCCCGGTAGGCGTGTTTCCTCCAAGTCAGACCATTAGCCAATCATTAATCTATATAAGACCATTAACCAATCATTAATCTGGCTGCTATTAAATTGAATTTAAGAGTCACCTGATTGGCACCTGATTGGGTGAGTGGTGACCTCTGACCTTCAGGGTTACCAAAGCAGCAGTAGGCATGCAATGCACACATGCACACACACACACACACACACTGTACGCCATATACATATATGCGCACAGCTGGTTGCATTCTCACATATGTAAAACAAAAGTTAGTGCATAATGTAATTGCAGACATCATATTATTCTGTGATGAACAATAAATCTACTGCATAGCATGCCTCAACAGGGAGCACAAGGGAAGCAATATTAATGAACACCTGTGCAGTCATGTCCAGATGTGCTGATTCAAGTCTTTGGTAGTTTGTTGTGCCAGTGTGCAATATTGGATTGCATCACACTGTCAGGCTTGCATGTGTTATGTGCACACATAATCCAGTAAGCACATTTATGCAAACAATAGAACAGGACAACAAGCTACAGGTAGTAAAATGCCTGCAAATCTGAATCTAACCTGTCTGACAACAAGATGCACGGATTTATTTATAGACAGACTCCTCTATAGGTAAGTCATGAAATGTGTTTTACTAGAGCTGCCACTTCCCGTTCTTTATCTGTCAGACAAAATTCTTCTTTGTGGGTTTGTTTGATTTGTTATTTAATTGAGTAATTCAATTGAATTCTTGACTGTCTTTGTGTACGCATGCGTTTATTTATTTGTTGTGTCGTTGTTTGGGATTGTACTGTTAGTTCATCCATAACGTCTCCTCCTGACACTGGTGAGGAAACTGAACTGGGGACAACGTGGGGGTGAAATGTGATTGGAAGCTACACAGAACATCGCGCTCTCGTGCCGAAGGTCTCGCTGGTACAAGTGTCAGTACAGAGGTTGTCTCGAGCCATGCGGCGCGCACACGCGCGCTCTGGACAGCTTTTGCACGGGTGTTTAACAAGCAGGGACAAATCATTTTTCCATCTCGGTTATTCGGTTGAAGTAATGCTGTGTTGGCTGCCTCACTATGGGATAAATATCCTTCGAAGCCATGAGATGTGTCCAGTTGTGGATCTCACTGTTTTGGAATGTGTTTGCGCATTAACCTTTCTTCTCGTCATTTCCTCCTCTGGGCTTGCCTACACTCTGCTTCATTTTGTTTTCTGCCACTGGAATATGTCGAAATTTTACCGTTTGACTCCACGACATGTTTTGTAATCAAAAGGCTTGAATGATGAAAATCTTTTGAGATGAAAAACAGCACTTTTGGGGATAATTTTTTGCTTGTGCGCGGCTCTTGCCTAATCTCGCGCCTCACCAGCCTGTTGTCTGTGTCCGTGGAGAAACGCACAACTTTGCCCAGAGCTGGAGCTGGAGCGGAGGCTGCAGCTGGTCTGAGCGGCGCATCAGTGCCACAGGCGGGGGGCCAGGTGGGGCACCAAACGGGTGGCCCCGGTGATCGGGCGGTTTGTGGTTGGACAGGGCATCCGGTGCAACTGTGCAGCGGGGATGATGAAGGCGGTGGCGATGATGATAATAAATGACCCGGCAACTCGAG